>BMAU01016009.1:0-49296 GCA_019973935.1 Trichonephila clavipes | reverse complement strand
TGAGAAATATCATCCCAGTGAAAATTGCTTTAATGCTAGAAAAATGTCTTTAAATGCTAGAGACAATTGTTATTAAGAAAAGGTGCTTGTTTTATTTGTTTAAATAGATCTGGTCATTTGAGTAAAAATTGTGATATTAAAAATGATATTAATTGTTCTAAATGTAATTATTCTCATTTTGAAATTATGTGTCCAAAATTAAATAAGAAGTATGATCAAAAATTGTGTTCCATAAAAACTGAGAACTCTCTATCAAGTAACTGCAATGGAAACCAAAGTATTTACTTTCAAACTCTCTGCGTTTTCATTCGCATTAAAGATCAGGAAAGGAAAGTTAGAGTTCTGATTGATACCGCTTGTGAAAATAGCTACATTAGTGAAAGTGTTACTAGTATTTTGAAGGCCACTCCACTTAGAGAGGAAACTATAATTCTCTCTCTCTCTCTCTCTCATTCTCTATTCGGGGGCAACGAAACTAAGCCGAAACATCACAGCGTGTATTCTATTGAGGTCAGTGATATGATACGCGCTCTTATGCATGTTGTTTTGAAGTGCTATCCGAAAAGAAAATATGTGGATTTATTTCTAAGATTGAGGATAAGCGTATTTTAAATGAGTTAAAAAATAAAAAGAAATTATTTTATCAGTTTAAATTGTAAAGAAACGGAAATTGGGCTTTTGATTGGGGCTGATAATATAGGAAAATTATTGACTGGGAATTTAATTGAATTTGATTCGGGTTTAACAGCTATTGAAACTAAACTGGGATGGACGGTAATTGGAAAAGTATGTTCGAACGATAAAAACGTTATGTTAACGACATCGTCTTTGCATGTGCGGAATGTTAGCGTTAAAGAATTATGGGAACTTGATGTTTTAAGAATAACGGATCCCTTACTTAATGAGAATACGAAAGAAAATTTTGAATTAACCGATTTTTTAAGAATAAAACGAAAATTCTTCCCGATGGAAGATATGAAATTAAACTCCCATGAAAATGTAACTCTGAAAATTTGCCCAGTAACAAAGAACTAAGATGGAAAAGACATCTACGGATGATGAATAAATTAAGAAACGGTAAATTTTTTGAGGATTATAAAAGTGTGTTTAGGCAATGGGAAGATTTAAATATCATTGAACGTGTGCCGGAAGTAGAATTGAACAATGAATGCCATTATTTACCGCATAGACCCGTGATTAAATTAGATAGTGCGACTACAAAACTCCGACCTGTATTCGATGCTTCGGCCCGTGAAAAAGGGAAACCATCTTTGAACGACTGTTTATATAAAGGCGTAAACCTTATTGAACTGATACCTGACATTTTAGATCGTTTTTTAGAATTTATCCAGTCGGAATTGTAGCCGATATTGAAAGGCATTTTGATGCTATCTGTTGCACCGAAAGATAGAGATTATCTCAGATTTTTCCCATGCAATGAAAAACAATTAGTGTACAGGCATTGTCGAGTTGTGTTTGGGGTGTCTTCAAGCCCTTACTTATTGAATGCATCTATTATGCATCTTTTGGAAAACTGTAATTCCGAATGTAAGAAGTTGCACAAAAGTAAAAATCTTCCTTTATGTTGATAATTGTGTAACTGGTGTTTTCAGTGCTGATGAAATAGAGATATTTATTGAGAAGACTAAATTAATTATGTCGGAAGGATGTTTTAATTTACGTATTTTTGAGAGCAATGTGGCGAGTAAAAGTGTTGATAAACACTCAGGCGAAACTTTTATTTTGGGTATCATCTGGGACTTGGATAATGATGTTTTGAAATGTTGCACGAATTTCGACTCATTAACGTGCGAAGTGAAAATAACGAAACGATTAGTTTTGTCTACGGTGCAAAAAGTTTTCGATCCCATTGGAATGTTGGCGCCGTCTACATATTGCTCCCAAAATTACTATTGCAGGAAATATGGAAAATGAAAAAGGCATGGGATCAGGAACTACCTCAGAATATTGTAAACAAATTTTTGAAATGGTTTAATGAAATTCAAATTTTGAAAGATGTAACTGTACCACGTTGTATGAAAATTGGTATTTTTACTGAATTACATGTATTTGTTGATGCAAGCAAGGGGTCATATGCGGGATGCGTCTTTGCTCGATCAATAGTTGATTCTAGAGTTAGCGTAATTCTCGTTAGAGCGAAGTCTAGAGTAGCTCCTCTCAAACTTTTGAGTATACCGCGTCTAGAACTAATGGCTTGTTGTGTAGGTGCTCGACTTGTAAATTCTATTTTGAAAGCGCTTAATATGCCGGACTTGAAAGTTACTCTTTGGTCCGATTCCACAACAGCACTTTGGTGGATTAAAGAATATGGAAATTGGTCAGTTTTTGTAGCTAATAGGGTAAAGGAAATTAGACAAATAACTCAAATTCAGTCATGGAAGTATGTTCCAGGAAACATGAATATCGCGGATTTACTATCTCGTGGTTGTTCTCCACGACAAATGCTTAATTCTAGATGGTGGGAGGGGCCTTCCTGGTTGAAACAAAATTCGGAATATTGGCCAGATGGTGAAATCAGTTGCGAGCCTCAAGAAGTCAACATAGAGAGAAAGAAAACTAAAAATGCGAATGTTGATCTAGCAAACGATGCACCCCCTTACTTATATGTAATGTGTCTGATTATGATAAAATGATAAGAGTATTTGCATGGATTTTAAGATTTGTAAGTAATTGTCGCAAAGACTATAACAAATGTAAGGAACATGAACTTTCTGTTGCTGAAATTGAAAATTCTGAGAAACAATTGATTCGTTTAACTCAGACATATTATTTACCTGATGTTGAATCTTTAAAATTTGTTACTTTTATTGATAATGATAATATTTTAAGAGTAAAATCTAAAATAACTGAACGAAATGATGAAAGTTCTTTTTTTGTATCCTATATTGTTACCTGATAAATGTGAATTTACAAAACTTTTGATTAGATCTATACACAAAAAAGAACTGTCATGCAGGAATCCAAATAATGCAATCATTAATTAGAGAAAGGTTCTGGATTATCAGAGCTAGAAAAACTATTAAGAGTATTTCGAATGAATGTTTTATTTGTGCTCGTTTTAAAGTGAAATCATTGTCAAGCGGACCATCACCTTTACCACCAGACCGTGTGAATGATTGCGCGATATTTGAAGTTGTAGGAATTGACTTAGCTGGACCTCTGATTTTAAAAACTGGCGAAAAGGTATGGATTACATTATTTACTTGCGCCGTCTATCGCGCACTACATCTTGAATTAGTAAACGCTTTATCTTCTGATGCTTTTTTGCTAGCCCTTAGGCGTTTCATTGCCAGGCGCGGGAGGCCCAGGATAATTTACTGTGATAACGGTACTAATTTCCGATGTGCTTTCAATGACCTTGCGAAATTGGATTGGCATAAAATATCGAGAGAGACATCAACTCAAAAAATAGTTTGGAAATTTATACCACCCACCGCCGCATGGTGGGGAGGCTGGTGGGAAAGGTTGGTTCGCATTATCAAGGAACTATTGAGACGTTCTCTTGGAAAATCAATATTGTCCTATGAAGAATTGTCTAGAGTGATTTGTGATTGCGAATTTTTAATCAATAGTAGACCTTTAACTTATATATCTGAAAATCCACAGGAATTGATCCCTCTTACTCCAACAATGTTTTTAATAGAGAATCGCTGTTCCGATACTACCGATATTGACGAATTGAATTCGAGAGACTTAAGAAAAAGAATGAAATATAGAATTAAACTTTTAAGTGATTTAAGACAACGTTTCAGGAAAGAATATCTAAGTGAGTTAATACAAAAACCGAATGATAATCGGGTGCGGGAACCTCGAATTGGGGAAATGGTCTTAATTGGAAACGACAATAAGAAACGTTTGTCTTGGCCTATAGCCAAGATTATAGAATTAATCCCTGGTCGAGATGAGGAAATTCGAACAGTTCGGCTAAAAACTTAACATGGAACAGTAATACGCCCCGTGCAACGTATCTTCCCTTTGGAAGTACAAGCGATTGCTAATAGCGATAAGGAGTTGAAAGAGGAATCAATTTCTGTTAAAAGTACTACACCTGAAAAGGTCTTGAATACTAATGATGCAATTGTAAAAAAATATACTTCTTCTGGAAGATTGGTTGAAGAACCGAAGAGACTTGATCTTTTGAATTATACCTGTTATAGGTTTGAGACTCTCCCCAAGTCTCAAAGGGGGAGTATGTTGTGAATAAAAATGATTTGTGTGAATGAGTGGCTGCATGGCGCCACGTTTTTGTAACTGTGAAGAGGTTGTGTGACGTCATTATGTTTTGTATATAAAAAGGGTGAAGCAATCACGTGCTCACTCTCACTCGGTAGTTTTGAATAAACTTAGTTTCTTTAATTGACTGGCTCGAGACTGAATTTCTTCCTCCAACGCCCAGCATCGGGTAGATGCAGCTCGCAGAATTTTAGAATTGAAATTGTTCTTTACAAAGACTATAATAATAAAATTTGGTTTGCATGCTTCTTTTGTTGAATTGGAATCCGCTAAGAATGCTCTCAACGAGGTATTGATAATAAAAATTCCGTTTTTGCTCTGTTAGATTTAGACTTGAAATTTAGCATGCATGTTTATTTTATGGAGTAGATATCCACTGAAAGTTGCTTTGGTGAAATCCACTTGATTATTAGGTTAAGTGAGCGAAAAAAATCTTTCTACTTCTATTTTAGATATAAATAGAAATTAGATATTATAATTTATGTTCTTTTTATATCAAGGGGTGAGAGTGTAACAGCTATAAATATATTTTTCAATACAATCGAATTCTTAATGCTAGATATCAATAATTAGTATATATGTAAACAGTACACATATATACAACATCGTGAAATACCCAGTGAAGCGGGTGGGTAATGACTAGTACTATTATATGGTTGAATAAATAAACTATTTTCAGAGTATATGCATGTTTTGAAGATTTAAGAAGCAGAAAAAATAAGATTATCATCCTTATCCCCGCACACACTAATCAGTAAGAAACACTCTTTTATGACTGTCTAAAAAGTTTGGGAGGAAGAGGAGGGTTGGAACTCAATAATTAAATTAAACAGGAATTTAAGTATGATGTCCATTATAAAGGTAAACGTGTCTTAAAATTTTAGGGACATTCTTAGAAATAAAATTTTAGTTTTATAATTAGATACATTTCTATGGATAAACTCTATTTAAATTATTTAAAATTAGCAAGGATATAAAATTACGGCCAGAAAATCTTGTAAAAAATTCTGATAACTTTTTCTTAAAAAAAAAATTAAAATATGCTTTGTACACTTAAATAAATATAAATTTAGAAGTGCTCTTAGTAATTTGTAAATAATTGACCGCATGATTTTTAACATAGCAGAGAAATGCATCTCTTTTATTTAAAATAATTTACTGATAATTGTATGAAATTGTAGTTTCTATTGATGCCAAGTTAAAAAATATTTTAATAAACATTTTCGTTCATTTTGTAGGCATTTAAATCAGGAAATTTATTTTTAATTCGGCGTTTAATATAGTTATTTTAGAAGAGGAAACCATAAGAGAGTATCCTATGGTTTCTTATGGAACGAGAATGCTTGCACTTTAAATTTGTGAATTTTTAACTTTCTCTTTAAAAGGAAACTTATTGCGTGTAAATTAGGCATAGCGTGTAGAATTTAGACTTTTAATTCTATTTAATTAAAAACTATAACACAGGCAGTATGTAATTGAATTTTTGTCTTGTTCAAACTTGAATTTCATTAGGTACAAAGAAAAAAAAAGAACCGCTTCTACAAATATGTATTTATATAATAATAATTACATTTGGCAGTAACATGTAATTGAAATCCCTTTTTTCATTATATTATTTGCCACAAATTTAGTAACAAATTGAGTCGAGTTTATACATTATATGTGTAGATATATGATTATACTATGGAAGGATATATACTAATTTCCGTTTGAAAATGAGTAAAATCAAATTTATAATCTGATCTAGCTTTCAAGTATGAGAAAAAAATTGTTTCTAGCTAATTTTGGAAGTCTGCTCTTTTTTATTTTTACAGAGAGAGTTTGATATAAAATGATAAAATATTAAGCTTTTAAAAATTTTCCGTTTATATTAAACAAAAATATCAGAGAAACTCGATTCATTGTCAGAGTGAAAACCATGGCTTCCGGATGAATACATATACATATTGAATTGTTATTAATAAAACAAGTATTTATACGA
This sequence comes from Trichonephila clavipes, assembly GCA_019973935.1. Taxonomy (NCBI): domain Eukaryota; kingdom Metazoa; phylum Arthropoda; class Arachnida; order Araneae; family Nephilidae; genus Trichonephila; species Trichonephila clavipes. The sequence continues at coordinate 43,061 of BMAU01016009.1, read as the reverse complement.
CTACGTAACGATTAAAATGTAATTTGATGACCCACAGAATGAGCGAAACAAATAACCGATTTAATAAAAATCTATCAATGAATATTCAGTGCACAAGCTATCTAAAATTATAAATAAACATTATATTTTGAAGAATAGAAAACTAAATACAAAAATAAGCTTTTCAAATCACTTTAGAAAACGCTTTTTATTCTGTATCAAAAAACTTACCCTTTCGATTTATAGTAATAACGTTTTTGAAAGATCCAACTAAATTACTTTTTGGTTGTATTTAAAATACTTATTCGTAACATCTATAAAATGTACAATAGAGGAGCTGCTCTTTTTTTGAGTTTCCGTGTCATGAGTAATCGTATTATTTAAATTAATCCAGTATCATTTCGTTAAAAACCCGGGGCTTCAAAAACAATCATAAGCAATAATGTAAGCGCTTTCTGCTCGTAATCGTATTACTTACCACTGCAATTACATAATTCAACTTTTTATTCAAAAAATAATGAACAAATAAATTATTTAATTTCATTTAAAATAAATTTGTTCCATGTATTTAAACTTGCTATTTCGAAAGATGGTTTTATATATATTTTTATGCTTTCGATAAGAATCCAGCTTTAAGAGTGCGAATAGGTCCACGTCCTCTGCGAAAATGAATGATTGGCATCGTATTCAAAGCAAGCGCCGATATTGGCGAGAAATTTGCTAAGCTCTGTAACCCTGCAGAATGTCATCCCCCTGTCTCCTTCCTCTCTCCTCTTCTAAAAAAGTGCTCTTTATTTAACGACTTCCCTCTACAGGGAGTTGCCAAAAACTTTTGCAGCAAAGTAGGTTGGCGCACACTAGCAATCCACAAATATAATCTTTCAATTTTCAAAACAGTTTTTGAAAAATGCGTTAAAATGCTTTCATAATATTTAATTTATTTTAAATACAATGTAGAGATTATAGACTAAAGTACCTTCAACGAAATTGAGCATTACACGTCCGGTCTTAAGGGTTCCTGTTATCTGTCAGTAACTTAATGTTTTGACTAATAAAAATTGATGTATCAGAGTTGTAATTTTTTTTATAATATCTGCAACTGGTTCTTGATGGAATAACAGAACCTATTTTTAAAACATAATGCAAGTATTATTTAAAGAAATTAATAAACGAAAAACTATTAAAAAATTATACATTTCAAAAGTCTTCGTACACTTAAAAAAAATCTCAACATAGCTTTAGATATATATATTTTTTCCAACTAAATAAGCTTTACTGTTGCCATATGTATTTGCCTGTTATGTAATTACTTTTCAAAAGACTTGCTGCTTGTGACAATTCAACCCTACTGCACAGGTTTTTGTTTTGATGTTGGTCATCTCTATGGTTAAGTTGCGGGTGTGATCGAATCGACATTTTCTGAGTTATTATTTATGAAATACTAAATAGGCTGGAAATATTTGTCAATTGAATAGAGAAAAATGGATGAAAATTTAAATTCAATTTTATCTGAAGAGGTATTTTATCTGATAATTTTCTTTTCGAAGTTGTATTATTTTGACAGGTGCAAAACAAATGTAAACCGAAAGTTAGTTTTTTGATAAATTAATTCTTGATTAGCGTTAATTTTTAAAGCTAATACTCAATATTAAACATATAGAAATACTTAAAATCAGTTTTAAACACAATTTTTTCTATTTATCAGAAATGTTTGACTTTTTTTTTGTGTGTATACATGTTTTGAAAATAACTCAATATTATTTAATCAAAAGCTGTTAGAAATTGGCATTTAAGTCATGACAAACATACTATGCGTGACTTATAAATTCTGGGATGAATTAAATACAATTCTGGTCATCAGTAAAAGTAAGTTTGATCAATATTTGAGTGAAATATAGGATTTCCACCATAGTAACAGATTAATCATTGTAGAATAGGGCATATTATGTTTGCGTTATAATTATTTTAATCCGTTTTTAAGTTGACATACTGTGGTTAATAAATTGGGCGTGATTTTGAAATTGTACAAATTTACTCTTTTGGCATGAGTAAATTTAATTTACTTTTCAATGATATATTCTCTTGAATATAGTCATAGAAAATTATATTGGGAACTTACGTATTATCGCAACCTATTAACGACATTATATGAAATGAAGCACATGATTGCAATTCAGTGCATATGACACATGCGAATTTGGGGTTGCCAACTTGGTGAGTTATCTTGAATGTTGGCGATTGTTACGATTTTATGTAAGTATCTTGTATTGTTATACTTATGTATGTTTTATATGTAATATATTTTTTATCTTATTACATTTGAAAATAAAATTTGAGGCATTTTGAATTATATTTTAAATATTCAAGGTTAATTTTAATTTTTCAGTAAGTTCAATGGGAAAATAATGATACGTACGTTTCATCTACTTATTTTCACGGATTAAAAATCTCTTATTTAAAAGTTTTTGATTGTAACATTTTGTATATTGAAGGAAATGATTCACTTAACAATTTTTTTTTATTTTATATTAGACTACCTTTCCAGTGGATGATGTGAGTAAAATAATTAAATCAGTAAGTATTTTTACAACAACTTTTAAAAATTTAATAATGCTAAATATCTTGACATGTTATTAATAACATTTTGAGGTACTTACATATTAGTGTCAACACAGCTAAATTGGTGCCATGCAAATCATGCTGTTTTCCACCAAAGTCTGACTGAATGGAAACACCTTAGAATTCTTTTTTTTTTATATCAGGGTACTATTCGCATGCCACTAATTTTACTGTTGTGATGCTAATATGCAAGTACCTACTTTGGATTAATTGCAGTCATAATCTTAGTTACTATCAAAACTTTTGCTAAACATTATTGTATTGCTATTATATGAATTATCACATGCTTTAATTTGAGTAAAGAATCATTATAATTTGAAATTTTAGGTTTATTGTAGATTATAACTAATTTAAACACAAGAATAATATGAAAATTAATTTTAAAAAGGATTTAGGAAATTAATACTATACAGTTCTTTCTAGTATTAAGGGGTTTCCTGATGTTATGATACAAATACTTATTCATCTTATATATATATAAACAAAATTACAGCTGATATGTGTCTGAAAACTACACCATCACAGAATCTGAAAAATTGGTACATAATTATTAAAAACACGTATAGTTTTTACTAAGATTTATCCAATATCTAGTTAGATTTTGTAAAAGAAGTAAAATTTTCAGAAAGGGAGGGTTACAGCAGTTTAGCTATACCTTTACTGTGCACCAATCAGATAGTTTCTCTTTTAATAATAGCTCATGTTATTAAAATAAACTAACCTTTGAATTTCCTGTAAATAATAAAAAAATCATTAGAAAACTTCTTTTTTTTTTTGTGCTTGTGTATTGATGCTACCCCAAACAAATTTCATCACATGAATTGTGCCACTTTCCACCAAAATCTAACTGATTGGGATTTTTTTTCCCAAATAAAATATGTAAGGAATCTTTTTGTTATTTTGATATCATGGTAAAAATAATTGAGCCATTTATCAACCTATCTTTAAAGTGTGTAAATCAGTTAAATTATGTCTTGTGTGTAAGCAGGGTAATATGTAAAACAGAAGTGGTCAGATAGTTGCCTGCAGGAACGTCTAATGACTTCTTGAGGCCTTACATAAAAGTAGCCTCAGGGCCTCAAAGCAAAAGTAGGCTCTGGCCCCCATACACAAATGTAGGCTCCACCTATGATCCATAAAAGAAGACGGTTGTTGTTCTCGTGTCCATGAATAAATGCAGTAGATATCACTAAATTCCGTCAAAAGTCTTGATCACTGCCTCTGCTATTCTGGGAGTATCAGGGCTGTACAGGAGTTCCCGCAAAGAGTCCCTCAGAGGGACCATTCCCATTTTTACTAAAAAGAAGACGGTACATATAGCATATGCTGTCAAATGCTTGTATAAACCTGAAGCAAAAAAATGTGTAGGACTTATAATCATACAAACCGTCTCAACTGACTGCCGCCTTTGGACTGAATGAGTAATGATGGTGTATGATGGTAAACCTAGGCATATATATATATATATATATATATATATACGTGAGCGATGATCATTATATGTATCTAGTCGACACATTGTCCGAAATTCCCAATTTTTCGGAAAATACAACCGAAAGTAACATTTGACCATCGAAATTATTCAAAGGATCGAGTGGAGAATGAAACGAGGCCCCCATTATGACTGATGTCCTGGGCCCATGCCTTAAGACAGTGGTCTTCAAACTTTTTCAACTCACAGACCTCCTAGAACTTTTAAAGTGCTTTCACAGAACCCCTAGAACTAGAAAGTGTTTTCGTGGAACCCCATTCCATACATATACTTCAAAGAATATATCGCAAAATAATATTTAAAGTAGATCGACATGTTAAATGTTATTTATGTAAAGGCAATTAAAAAAAGTATTGCATTCATTATTAAAAAATTAAAATTAATTTCTTTTATATAATTTACCCATTAATAACAATAATTTATGAATCGAGTGTCACCTACCCATGCATCATACTTAGTAACTGGGATACAAACATGCTAGTATTTTTTACACAAACCGTCGAAGTCTATCGAGATTAAATGTAATTATATTAACATTCTGAATTTAATTTGTTTTTGTAGCCACTTATGTTGAGAAATATATTTCACTTAAATACAATGTTCTGAATGACATTAAAATTTTTATAGCTGTGTGAGAAATCACGTGTACTTTGCACGAATTAGCAATCTAAAATTTAGAAGCTGTTGCTTAAATTTAGATTTTAACATCAACTATGTTGATATGAAGTTCCCTTTCCTTCATTATAGGTGTTGTTTTCCACAAATGTAAAAAAGGGCACTTTCCATTAGAAAACTATTTAGTTTTGCAAAACATTGTGCTAACTAACAAGTATAAAATTACCTCGTGAAACCAGAAACAGTAAACAATAGAATATTCACACCCTAGTAGGAAGTATATATAAAGATAAAAGACATTTTAATATTCTTTTATTATACTATAATGAAAATTTAAAAAGTGTTACAAAATAGAGTTATTATAATAAAATAAAATTTTCAGATCTAATGAATAGGGGATGTGCTTTTGATACTTGTTACTATACAAACTTCATAGAGAATGTGAATCCATTTTGCATACATATTTATTTCTTGTTGATTTTTTCACTGTGACTGGTGGAACCCATTTTGAAGAGCACTGCCTTAAGACATCCCAGGGGGCCTGCAGACCATAGGCAACCCTTGAGTTTTTTGTAGCTTGCCAAAACAATAAAAAAAAAAATCTGCTTTGACCCGAAATTTTCTTCCTTACACCACCAAAAATACATTTTATGTTTTCTACTTGAATGGCCTTATTAATATGTTTGCACAAAGTTTTCCTTACTTCTAGTTAGTTTCAATTTTGTCTTTGCTGTAGTAAATAGGCAAATTTCCAACTTTAGAAAAATCATGAACCCTTTAAAAAGTCTGAAATGTGTGAATCTGTTGTTTTATGAAGAACAGACAAATCAATATTTCCTTGCTAACGAGGGGAGGGCACGAGGTGGGAAATTCATTTGGTGACGAGACTTTGTATGATACTGATATTCCTTTAGGGTTTTCAACCCTCAATGTAATAGCACCGAATGGGGAGCTGATTTGGAGAAAATGACCTTAAAATTCATACTTAGCTTGTATACAATTAAGTTTGAATTAGCTTCAAAGATGGCGTGGCATAGGTGGAAACGTATCTGCATACCACACGGTCAGTCGAGGTTCGAGTCGCACGATCGACTTGTTGTTTTCTTTTCAGTTCATTTAATTATTTTTACAATTAAATAAATTTATTTAAAAAGATTATTAAATGTTTTATATAATTATAAAACAATTAAATTAATAAGATGTAATTAATATTAATAAATAATGCAATAAAACAGGGGTGTCCGACACATGGGCCTCGTGCTGCCCGCCAGTACGTAAGTTGTGGCCCGCTGACTCTTTTTAAAATTTTTTTAAATATCAGATTTTTAAAGTTTTGTCATTTTGAAATTTATTTGAAGGGAAATTTATATATATATATATATACAATGTATTTGCCTGTTACCTGTTCTTGTTTTAAAATAAATCCTTTTTTATAATAGAAATGTCCTTTAGATTAAAATAGATTTATATTTTATCAAACAGTTACATTTGATTTTACTATAGTAAATTACTTTTTTAATAAATTTTGAATTGCATTAGCATATCCTTTACTACGGATGGTACATGATTCTGTGTGTGTGTGTGTGACTTTCATTTCTCATCCTCCTTTTCTGTTTGGAGTGCCCAAAAAGCAAGAGGCAGTCGGAGATGTTTTTTTAAAGCTAAAAAAAATATTCGGGATGGTAAAAATAAAGGACATTGTGTACTTAATCCTTTGCGAATGACAGCACTATCAAATTTCAACAATGAGTAAAGAAAGATCAATTCAATAGGAACACTGTAATTTTCAAGAAGATGGCAACTGTAATATTTTAAACATTATTTGATCATTGCATTATTATATTATATAAACGTTATTATATTATCTATGTCTGCATACATGAAAAATAATGAAAACAATAATAATAATTCAATTTTTTTAAAATTTTCACTCAATAAATGTTTTTTTGTTTCCAAATCTGATATAAAGGTACATATTTTTATGTGCGACCCGCGAGATTATAATGTTTTTCCGAAGTGGCCCGCAAGGTCATTTGGGTTGGACACCCCTGCAATAAAATATTGTAATATATATATTTTAAACATAATATATATATATATATATTATAATATATATATATATATATTATATAAACCGTTTTATGCAAAGTATGAAATATGACATTTATTACATACTTTGCCTAGGCATTCTATAGAGTGACTAAAGCTATTTTTGAAAAGTATGTAATAAGGTCACAATAAGTTTATTATATCAATAATGTACATTCCTAAAAATACAATTGTTATTCTGACAAAATACTGAGAGTGCCATTAAAAAAAATTATTTAAAATACGTAAAGGAAAACGAAAGTTGTTCCAAACAAAATTTGTTTTTCTTTTTAAGGAAAACAAAATTTTCATATAAAAAACAAGAAATTAAAATCAACCTACTTGTTGCAACATGGTAGGCTTGAATGACATTTTGAATTACATTTTTTGCATCAAGACAATTCTTATGTTGGTATTTTGTTTTACTCATACATTTGACAAATCCTTGGCCGCTTCCATTGAACTGAGCTATTGCAACTGACAGGAGAGGAATTTCATGGTCAGGAATATCTTCAATTCTAAGTAAATTCTTAGCGTACAAAGTAAATTGTACTTCTAAAGAAACTTCTAAAATCTCTTTAGAAGTTTCAAGTCGATAGAAACTTTCCCACTCATTACAAGTGCCAATATACAGTTGACTCTCGATGATTCGAAGTTGGAGGGACCAATGAAAAACTTCGAATTATCAAGAGAGTAGGAAAAAACTCTCAAAATACATGAAGAGAAGTTTTTTTCTAACACATTTAAATTTAAAACTGTGTAATAAATCAACAATTGTACATAATTTTTTTAAAGTATATCTTACACAGTATAAAAATAAAACAGAAGTTAAAAGTCCTATATTAAAAGAATACACTTATGTCTTGAAAACAACTATTAAAAGAATATACATACTTTATATAATTAATCATTTTTGTCGAAAAAATCTGTTATCTTTTTTTGTTTTAAGACCAATCTAACTTTGTCAATAGATTTTTCTAGAACAAATGAAGCCTGTAAAATGTCTGCATCAACATGATTTTGAAGGAAAAAGTTGCGTAGTTTGTTTAGTGACACTTTAGCTTCTGACAGAGTTACCAGAGTCAATTCCTCCGATTCGTCTTCATCACTTTCTGTATTATTGTGGTCCAAAGCCCCAATTTCAACATCAGATAGAGCTCCCCATACAGCAATATCCGTGTCAACCAACACATAGTTGTCAAACGTCAAATCTTGTTCTGGAAGAGCTTCCCAAAGGAATGCTTCAGCATTAAATTCAGTGAGTGTATCGTCCACATCAACCAGATTCGGCGAGGGGAAGCCTGACTTTTTAAAACAGCTGTCAATTGTCAAAGAAGTAACAGTTCTCCAAGCCTTGTAAATCATGATCAAAACTTTTAAAATAGAAATAGTAGTTACATTCTGCTGATTTTCAAGGTTATCCAAAACGCTTTTAACGACTTCACGCCGATAAAAAGTTTTAAAATTATGTATGATGCCCTGGTCGAGTGGCTAAAGTTTTGTGGTTGAGTTTGGAGGGGAAAATTGAAGCTTCACATTTCATAAAGGTGGTGTGTAATTGAGCACAGTACAGTTGTCTAAAAATAAGAGAATATGTCGTTTCTCTCTTTTCATATCCGAGTTCAGTGAGACCAACTATTCATTAAAGAGTTCGTTGGTCATCCATGCCTTCTTGTTTGAGCGGTATTTGGTAGGGAACGAGTTTATGCCCTTGAAACACCGAGATTTTGCAGTTTCCTATGATGATAGGAGTAATCTTTTCTGAGCCATCCATGTTTACAGCCAGTAAAATAGTTAACCTCCTCTTGCTATGTTTTCCTTCATGGCATTTTTCTTGTGTTTTCTGGCAAACACTTGAAAAAGAGTCCGGTTTCATTCGTGTTGAAAATGTTACGTGGTTCGTACTCCTTTATTAGATCCGAAAGCGAGTTCTGCCACTTAGAACAAACGTTAATGTCGACACTTGAGCTTTCCCCGCACATTTTTTTGAAGACTATTCCATTCCTTTTCTTAAAATTTGTAAGCCATCTCTCACTAGCCGAAAACTCGATTTCTTATTCTTTGGTGAATGCTTTAGCCTTTTCCTTCAACAAAGAGCCACTCATCGGAATACTCTGTCCTCGACACTGTCTCATCCATGAAACTAAACACTGTTCAAAACGTGGAAAATTACCTTTACTAGCACGTTTTCTCACTCTACTCGAAGATGCACTAAATATTTTCTCTATTCTTCAGAATAGTGGAGAGTGAGCTCAGTGGGATTTCCAATGCTTTGACTGCATCGACCTTCCTCTCACATTCTTCAACTGATTCTATCACCTTTTGCTTTTCAGAAATTGTTAAGAACTTGTACTTTTTAAAAGACATGTCATTCCTTTCGCATGAAATGTTGACACTGAGGTGAGGTGTAAAGTAGTGGCCCAAGGTTTATCGAAATTAACAGGTAGGAAACGTAAACTTTAGTAAAATAATATTTTTAATTTAAAATTTGGAATCTTTAAAATGAACACAAGGCGCATTCACAGTTCACACTCAGCTACGGGGTATACTTAATAGCAGGGGTCGACAACTATGGCACGTGGAGCAATTCTTAGTGGCACATTACCGCTCTTTTTTTTAAAAAAAAGTAATAGAATATAGTTAAATCCCTGTCTCTCCTGTCTTTGTCTCATACATTTTTATATATAAAGGTTTTATTTCTCGCTTTCAATTCTTTGCCATAAAACGATTCTGCTGAATTATCTTGGATGTAGTTTGAGTGCTTTATTTTAAAAAAACATCTTTTTTTAAATGTAAATCATTATTAGTAATAAATACTCAACGCAAATTAAAATTATTGCGTAATACTTATAAAAGGAAGCATCACTCATCACTGCACAGTGAATAAAAAAGAAAGCAGTTTTTCCTTTATCCATCTAAAGCTTGGGTATCAACGGAAAAAGAAAAAACAGATGGCTTAGGAATAAATCAAAATTCTGCTTAGCAAATACCGGAAATATAATAAACAAAGTAGTTATTCTATCAACATGCACAATTTGGACTGAAAATAAGTTCAGTAAAAAAAACCACTCGTGGGATGATTAGGTACAGGAAGTGAATCTAACTTCATAATATTGAAGGTTGGATTTATCGAGAGTTTTATAAGATAACTTCGAATTATCGCGTGTTGTAGTCTGGCCAACCACAAATTTTACTTCGAAATATTGAGAGTACCAAAACGTATGGTTTTAGTTCGAAATATCAAGAGTTTTTCTAGGGGTTGAGCATATACTTCGAAATAGCGAGAGGTTCGTATTATCAAAAGTTTGAATTATCGAGAGTCGACTGTATTGGTATTCAGAAAAAAATCATAAGTTTCTCAACAATAACTTTTTAAAAATTGTTTTCTCTGGTATGGTTCACAAAGGTGGAAGTGCAGTTCAATATCATAACATATAACATTTTTGTATTTGGTTGAAAGTTTTTTCACGGAATTCTATCACGTCCTCAGAATCTGTGACATAATACTGTATTGCAGTGCTTCCCAACCTTTTTATCTTCCAGACTGTTCAACGTTTGTTAATCTTACCATGGCCTGCTGAGAATGAGACATTGATTACTTATATTTTAAATTGTTTTGATTTGATAATTTATTTGTATTTAAACATTCAATCAGAATAAAATTCAGTACATCCAAAAAGTGAATAGGAAGTTTTTTACATGTAATATAAAGTGATTTCCATGGAAAATCGCCCCCAAACGAGAGAAATGCACCCCAGTAAATAAAATGGAAATTATTTAATGCTCCTTGAGTGGCCTGATACCATTTGATCCCCGGTCTGGGGGTTGGGGACCACTGCTGTATGGTACTGACGCCTTTAACAGATTATATGAATTTACTTTTATTTTCCACCAACATCACATCTTAACTATTCAGTAACCAATAGTCCCTGGGTTCCTTCTTAGTAGTCATTTTGACATGTTGTATATCTGTTATTTACTTCTAGTAAGGAATTTCAGTTAACTGTGGGGTAACAAACCAATCTACCAATATGATTCAGAGTACCACACATCAGGGCATTTTTTAAACAATTCAAAAATAGACAAATTTGTAGAGTAGTACAAAGTGCCACTGAGAATTGTACTGCGGGCCACATGTGGCACGTGTGTCATAACTTGCTGACCCCTGCTGTAAACCATGACTCCTTTCCAACACTACATCTTGCTCCTCCATTTTTATGCAGCACAGGAAAAAAACAATTTTTGTTGAACAAGTTTAAGTAAAACTGAGTATTTTGACACTTCCGAACAAACCGCAATATGCAACTGACAAATTCTAAGCCAGAGGCACGCATTAAAAGTTCTGTTTTGCCACACAATATTCAAAACGAATCGGAGATGTATTTCATATTTTGCTGGTTTCTCATTAGGTATTCTATAGAATGCCTAAGCAATATATGAAATAAGGTTCATTTCATACATTGCCGGCTAGTTTTAGGCATTCTATACGACGGATTTCATACATTATAAAGCTTTTTTTTTATATATAAGTATAAAACTATTTGTAATTATTTTATTTTTTAAAATAAAAGTAATTTTATAAAATATCATTCAAAATTTAATATGATTATTTTTATAATAAATACTATTTATTAATAGTATTATAATAAGTAATTATATTATAGCAAATATATTTTTAAAATATAATATAAACATTTATAGAACTATAGTAATTGTTTTACTTTTAAAATACAAAATGGTTATATGAAATGTCATTTAATATTTAATAAGCCTTTTTTTAAATAAATTTTTTAAAAAATTAAATGAATTGAAAAAAAATCATAGATTGTGCAACTTGCACCCTGATTGTCTGTGCAGTATACTGGTATATTACCATTTCTGCCACTCCATCTATAGATTTAATTTAAATTTAATTGTATAAAAGCTAAGTATGGATTTCGAAGGCTATTTTCTCTGAAGTGACTGATCATTTGGCGCTATTACATTGTTTATTGAATACCCAAAAATGTACTATTATTTCACAAAAGTTTGTCCGAAATGAATTTCCCATGTTGTACACTCCCCTTGTAAAATAGGGAATAAAGCAGTGTACGTATTGTGTCTTGAAATGATAGATGTATTTAAATCTATGAATGACACCACAAAGCAAAACACAGTGAACTTTAATTATCTTAATATTTAATAAATTATTAAGATATTTATAAAATATTTTACTTTTTCTGTTTTTAAAATATTAAAGGCCTGTTATGGTATATTGTATTTGGGGTAGTGTACCTCGCTTCCATGCCACAGGTACAGAGTTCAAATCTCGGGCTTGGCAAGGTCGACTCAACCTTTCATCCCTTTAGTGGGTCGATAAATGAGTACCAAACTTGCTTGGGAACTGAACACTGGGGGCTTCATGTCAGACCGACCACTTGATCGAAACATCTTCTCATGCATCCCAGGGCCTAAGGTCATGTAAACTAAGTTAGGCACAGTAGGCTTTGGCCCTCATGGGCTGTTACGTGACTGAGTTCAGTTATATTGTGTTCGTGTGGTATTGACTCCAAAATAATTAAGCCATGGTAGGAGGACTATAATTGTTAAATCATTAGTAATAAACCATAACCATAATGTGAGGATTCTCATCTTGAATAGTTGATAGTAGAAATGTGTTATTGCTGAGTGCCAATGGGAGAGAATATGTGAGCTATTCAGTGGCGTACACAAGGGGAAGGTCCTGGGAGTCCGGACTCCCCCCCAAGCCCTAGATTTTTTTTCTGATTGATTGTAATTCTAAGTATATAGAATGAAAACTTTAATTAAATATTTGTTATTAATGATTAATTTTATTAATTAATGCTAATTATTTATTCAATAATTAGTTTTTTACTGTTTTTTGTTCCTGAAAATCAACAAAATCAAAAGGAGCATGATACAAAAATGGTGAACTTTCGATCCCAGACCCCCCCTTGAAAAATTCCTGTGTGCTCTACTGGAGCTATTTATACCCAAATTGATTATAGTTACATCACACACTCCACCACATTCCATTTTATTTAAACATTTTCTCATTTTATTTAGAATTGTTATTAATTATCTGCTTAGTGCAAACATATCTCAGATTATTTAATCCAGTATAATTGTACTTTTACAATTATTTTTAACTGTTTAAACATAAAGTAAAATTAAACCTGTGCATTTGTTAGTTTCAGCTGTCAAGTATTATCTAAATGTTTTTTATAAACAAATATTTTTGATTGTCTATTATAAACTGTGTGATAATGTATTCTTTTTATTGATTATATTTTTGATTGTCTATTATAAACTGTGTGATAATGTATTCTTTTTATTGATTATATTTTAGGCTGTAGAAGAAGTTATTGAAAGAAATACATATCAGCATAGTAAAGTAAAACAGTGGTCTGACAAGATCATAGAACAGATTTTAACCAATCTGAAAGAACTTAACAAGCCTTTTAAATATATAGGTAATGAATTATTTGAAATATTTTGGTGCAATACTTTTTATTAGGAAAATATCTCCATTTAGTATATGTTGGAACTCATAACTAAGGTAAAAAGCTAATTGTAGTGATGGTTAAAAATTTTTGTTTTAAAATTGTAAAAAATAATAATAATTGTATTCTGGTTATTATTGGAGGATATTTGTGCTTTAGATTCCTGCAGGTGTTTCTCTTTAAATCGTTGTTTTAATTTATATTCAATCACTTTAATTTTCTTTTTTCTCATTTATCGGCTCATGTAAAACAAATATTCTTTCATGATCTCATAAATATAAGTATGATTTTGAAATCTTCAGAATAAATGAAAAAGAAGGAAGATATAGAATATATATATTGTTACGAATTTTGTGTAAATAGTGTAAATAATTTGTATTTGAGTGTTTAATGTATTTATATTACTCTGTGTTATATTTATTTCTTGTTAAAATTGTATTATTCACAAGCAATGCTGCCCCTTACATTATAATGGCAATTGAATGAATCTTGGCGGTAGAGCCAAGTTGGCATCATTTTTGGCAACCAAGTTGGTGGTCAATTTGGCGACCATATTGGCGTCATTGGCGATCATTTTGGTGAGTTTGTAACCCTCTGGAATCTTCTAGAAAGTAGTATCTCTCTCCACTAGTGTCACGTTCAATGACACAAGCGGTTATATTTCTGGAAGTTTCTATCACGCCTATAAGAACGATGCTCGCCGATACGGCGAGGAGTCTTGATTAAGCCAGGGAGTAGTGAGGATTGTTTGACTAGCGATTAGCTCAGTTGTGCTTGTGAATTATCTTTACTTATGTGTATTTTTAAACACTGTTTATTGTGTTTGATTGCTGTTGAAGGTGTGAAGACCTTCGGATATTTACCCTGTGAATATTGCTGATGAATCCTCTATTGAAAGGATTGGATTTTTGTTAATAAATTCGCATCACTCTTAAAGAACTGCTTATTTTCTTTGTGATTGTTTTTGCATAAAATCCTCGAACCCTCGGATCTACGTAACAGTTTGGTGTCAGAAGTGGGGTTTTATGCCAATAACGAGCTATGGATGAGCAACTGAAGGCTCTGTTGGAAGGCATCAATGCCTTGAAAAACGGCCAAGAAGAGACTAGGCAAGAAATGCAGAAAGGTGTGGATGATACTAAGAATGAGTTAAAGGATAGAATGGAGAAAGGCCAAGAAGAAACTAAACAAGAAATGCAAAAATGTCAGGAAGATCTCAAGAATGCTCTAGAAAAGAAAATCGACAATTTTGAAGAGAAAATTAATAGTGTGGAAGAGAAGATAGCACTGAAAGTTGAAGAAAAGATTGCAGCAGTTGAAGAGAAGATAGAGAAGAAAGTAGGGGAAGAAATAGAAAGAATTAAAGAGCAAGTTGAAGAAAAAATTAAAGAGCAAGTTGAGGAAAGAATTGAAGGAGTGGCTGAAAGTTTTAGCCTTATATCACAGCGAGTAGAAGATCTCAAAAAGAAGCTTCTAGTTTGTGCAAATAAGAACAAAAGCAAGATTTTGCCTTCCTCTCCAGTACCTGTATCAACCACTCCGGTGCCTGTGACTGCCTCAACAGTGTCAGTGAAACTGTCGACCTATATGATGGAAAAACGAACTGGGAAGTATACAAAACAAAATTTTCAATAATTTTGGAAGCCAATGGATGGACTGAGGGGGTCAAAGCTTGTCAGCTAGCAGCATCTCTTAGAGGAGAAGCCGCCGAAATACTGCAGACTCTTCCCGACACAGAGCGATTGAATTTGAACTCCCTGTGTAATGCTCTGGATCTTCGGTTCAGCCAAAAATACTCCAAGGACTATGCACACCTTCAAATAAAAACAAGACTCCAGAAAACCGGAGAAAGCTTGCAGGAGTATGCTTCTGATGTAGAAAGGCTCGCCAACTTGGCTTTCTCCGACCACCCAGCAACTGTGCGAGGCTACTCAAGCTAGTCGCCGAGACCGCCAATCTATCTGAGGAGCTAGGGTGACTGCAGATGAGCTGTGTGAATCTCGATTGCTAAAGGAGATAGAGAAATTGAAAGAGGAAATGCAAACCATAAAGGCTGGAATTTCTAACCAAGAGAAATGCAACTTCCAAGTGCTGGGGATGTGGTGGAACGGGACACCTGAGAAGAAACTGTCCTCGAGTAAGGAAGGAAGAAAACACTGTCTCTTCTTCCAAACAGGAAAACTAATATATGGCCATCTCGCAGCGCGTAGGTTGCCAGATAATGAAAAGCCCCATCACAAAATTTTTCAGATTACCGCAGTAAATGGTAGTGACAAGGGACTTTACGTAATAGGACAAATTAATAACATTTCGTGCCGTATGGTTGTTGATACTGGAGCCAATGTGTCTATAATCAGAAAAGATGTGGTGCAAAACTCAAAACTTAATATTATCTGGATGCCGCCCTGCGTTTCCTTGCAAATAGTGACAGGTGACAAGATTCAGGTTCATGGGAAAGCTAACGTCACTCTAAGGTTTGGAAATATAGGCTATCACCATACGGCATATATAGCAGATATCACCGATCCCTGTATTCTTGGACTGGATTTTCTGAAGAACAATAATATTAAATTGGACTTTGAAAATAGCAATATGCATTCAAAATTTGAAGACATCACTCTTTTTGGCTTACAAACCAATTTGAATGCAACCAGAAAATTATAGCAAAAACCAAACTCTCATTATCGCCAAGAGCTGAATATATAATACCTGGTTTAGTAGCAGAAAATAGAAAATTCCGTTTCGGCCTAATTAATTATCCTGACCCAGACAGTTTAAAAGCAGGAGTACTGATAGCCTCGTCGGTAGTAGACCTCTCGAATTCAGTCATCCCAGTGAGAATTGCTAACATCAGTGATAGGACGAGAACTATTCAGGAAGGAAAGGTAATAGCAGCTTGTGCTCCTGTCACTTGTGTAGACCAGAAGTGTAATACCTACAAAACACAGACTTGGATGAGAAACAAAGATGTGCTGCAGGAGGGTTGATTAAAGAATTTCAGAGCCTATTTTCAAGAACATCTGAGGACTTTGGAAGAACAAGACTAATGAAACACCGAATCGATACGGGAGAGCATCCTCCTATTAAGCAGCACCCCCGACGACTACCATTCGCTAAACAGGAGAAAGTCCAAAAACTCATTAAGAACATGAAAAATAATGATGTTATTGAGCCATCGTCAAGTCCTTGGGCATCTCCCATCGTCTTAGTCAGGAAGAAAGATGGCTCAACCAGATTCTGCATGGACTATCATTGGTTGAATAACGTCACCAAGAAGGACAGCTATCCCTCTGCCAAGGATAGATGACACATTGGACACACTTGCCAGCAATACGTGGTTTTCAACCCTAGATCTCAAGAGTGGGTATTGGCAGGTAGAACTCCACCCTGACGATAAAGAGAAAACTGCCTTCACCACGGGACAAGGCCTGTGGCAATTTAAGGTTATGCCTTTCGGCTTGTGCAATGCACCTGCAGCATTCGAGCGCCTTATGGAAACAGTCCTCGGAGGACTTTCGTACGAGGCCTGCTTAGTTTATCTCGATGACATCATCATGGGGCGCTCCTTCGAAGAACATCTGAAAAATATCAGGCGTGTACTACAAAAGCTGAAAGAAGCTAACCTGAAATTAAGTCCATCCAAGTGCCACCTGTTTCGGCATGAAGTTACCTATCTCGAACACATCATTTCGGCAGAAGGTGTACGAAGAGACCCGGATAAGATCTCGGCTGTGAAAGACTGGAACTGCCCAACAGATGTTCCCCAGCTCTGGAGTTTCATGGGCTTATGCACGTATTACGGGAAATTTGTGAAAAATTTCTCAACGATTGCCAGACCACTCCATAAGCTGACCGAGGCAAAACAGAAATTCATTTGGATGGTTGATTGTAACAACGCCTTTAACAAGATTAAAGACGCACTAACATCTGCTCCAATCCTGGCATATCCTGAAATTGGGAAACAATTTATTCTGGATACGGATGCAAGTCATGAGAGTATTGGGGCTCTATTGTCTCAAGAGATAGATGGTCAGGAGCGTGTCATCGCCTATTTTAGCAAGTGTCTGTCCAAACCAGAAAGAAATTATTGTGTGACCAGGAAGGAACTGCTCGCTATCGTAAAAGCTGTGGAGCACTTTCATCCTTACCTGTACAGTCTTAGGTTCCTGCTGCAAACAGATCATGCCTCATTTACCTGGCTGCTGAATTTTAAAAATTCAGAAGGCCCAATAGCTAGGTGGATACAGAGACTACAGGAGTATGACATAGAAGTTCGCCACAGAAAAGGATCAGCACATGGAAATGCAGACGCTCTTTCGAGAAGACCGTGTCCTGAGAGCTGCAAATACTGCTCAAGAATCGAAAAGAAATTTGGCGTAATAGGTCCAATAGTCCGCCAAGTTACAACACCATCAACATTGGCATTGGACCCGTGGAGTGATGAAAGTGTCCGAAAAGATCAACTGGCTGATCCTGAAATAAAACCAATCATAGAATGCAAAGAGTCATCTGACGAAAAGCCCAGCTGGCAAGACATCGCCCCTTTCCATCCTACAATGAAGCGTTACTAGGCTCTTTGGGATTCTCTCCATCTGAGAAATGGTGTTTTATATCGAAAATGGGAGTCTGGCGACGGTAAAACATTCAGGTGGCAATTAATACTCCCAAAGACAAGAGTTTCAACAGTTCTTAAGGAACTTCATGGCAGTCCAACTGGAGGTCATTTTGGTGTTATGAAAACCTTACAAAATGTTCGAGAGCACTTCTACTGGAACAATGTGCGGAGTGATGTGGAAAAGTGTTGTCACACATGTGACCCCTGTGCTGCACACAAAGGTCCCAGAAAGTGCACTAGAGGAAGACTGCAGCTGTATAATGTGGGAGCGTCTTTCGAACGAATAGCTTTTGGCATCCTAGGTCCACTTCCGAGATTGGCAGATGGCAACAACAACATCCTGGTTGTCATGGACTACTTCACTAAGTGACCTGAAGCCTATCCTATTCCCGACCAAGAGGCCTCAACCGTTGCAGAGGTTCTAGTTCAGCACTGCATCTCACGATTCGGGGTTCCTCTACAACTGCACTCCGAACAAGGGAGAAACTTCAATTCTGCAGTTTGCAAGAGACTGTGTGAAATACTCTCCATTGACAAAACCAGGACAACAGCTTTGCATCCTCAGTCTGAGGGCATGGTAGAGAGGTTCAATCAGACCATTCTGAACAGCCTCTCTCTCCTGGTATCCAGTAATCAACAGGACTGGGACAAGAAGTTGCCCTTTTTCCTGCTTGCCTACAGGAGTGTCGTTCATGAGACCACCGGCTATTCCCCATCCCAGATTCTCTTTGGACGTGATCTTCGCCAGCCTGCAGATACACCCTTGGCGCCTGAGGAGTATGTCGAGAAACTTCAGGCACGAATGGAGGAAATGCATCATCTGGCTAGGGAAAGAATCGGCATGGCTTCCAAGAAGATGAAGACCTGATACGATGCAAGAGCAACCGGACACGACTTCCACAAAGGCGACAAAATGTGGTTATGGAATCTGAAACATCGCAAAGGACTCTCTCCGAAGCTGCAGACCAACTGGGAAGGTCCTTACACAGTCCTAAAAAGACTGAATGACATTGTAGTACGGATACAGAAATCACCACACTCAAAACCGAAGGTAATACATTACAATAGGCTAGCCCCATATCTTGGCCAAGATGAATAAGATCCTTAAGTTCCAGACCATGGTCATTAATTATTTTGTAAATAATGTAAATTATTTCTCTCTTTTCTAATTCCTTAGTTTTATTTTAATATTGGAATTTATGTTTACATCTCTTCATGTGCTTTTAATTTATTTGTATTGTATATGCTGTGGAATACATTTGTTACTTTATATGTGATTATTATGTGAGTAGTTGCCTGTAAATAGATGCCTCTTACTCAGGGATTGTACTGCCCGGGACATGCAGTCTTTGAGGAGGGGGCAGTGTTACGAATTTTGTGTAAATAATTTGTATTTGAGTGTTTAATGTATTTATATTATTCTGTTATATTTATTTCTTGTTAAAATTGTACTATTCACAAGCAATGCCGCCCCTTACATTATAATGGCGATTGAATGAGAACTTGGCGAAATCTTGGCGGTAGAGCCAAGTTGGCATCATTTTTGGCAACCAAGTTGGTGGTCAATTTGGCGACCATTTTGGCGTCATTGGCGAGTTCGTAACCCTCTGGAATCTTCTAAGAAGTAGTAGATCTCTCCACTAGTGTCATGTTCAATGACATGAGCGGTTATATTTCTGGAAGTTTCTATCGCGCCTATAAAAACGATGCTCCCCGATACAGCGAGGAGTCTTGATTAAGCCAGCGAGTAGTGAGGATTGTTTGACTTGTGATTAGCTCGGTTGTGCTTGTGAATAATCTTTACTTACGTGTATTTTTAAACACTGTTTATTGTGTTTGATTGCTGTTGAAGACCTTCGGATATTTACCCTGTGAATATTGCTGATGAATCCTCTATTGAAAGGAATGGATTTTTTTTAATAAATTCACATCACTCTTAAAGAACTGCTTATTTTCTTTGTGATTGTTTTTACATAAAATCCTCGAATCTACGGAATAATATATATAATCTTTTGTACAAAATTTTTATCATGAATTTTTAAAAAAATTTCATTGGAAGTGTAGGAATTCCCAAGCATAGCATTTGAGGATGCAAAACTGATGTTAAATAAAGATGAATGAATTCCAGGATGAAATATTTTTCTCCTCTTCAATACATTTCTAGTATTCTGAAATGTAATTATTAGAAAAAAACTAATTTTTGTATGAATCATGTTGAACTGAAAAGGAGCAGGTCTGGATGAAGAAAAGTTAGATGAGGTGATCATCACTGTACCGTGATCATATGCTCTTACTGTGAGAAGGTAGGAATGACTGATCAACAAAGAGATTTTTCCAAAAAAAGGGAAAGAGTGAAAAGTGTTAGCTTTTAGGACTGAGATTTTATTTTATAAAGTGGTGTCATATCTACTGTTGCATCTCTATTTATATAATATCTTTGTTTTTATAAATTTAGTTTTCATGATCTGGCAACAAAAAATTGTTGACATTGTAGCACGATGTAAGAACAAGAATAAAAAGTTTAACGATCTAAAATAGTTTTCTTCTTAAAAAGAATTAATTAATTCTAAATAATTATTTTGCTTATCCTATATATTATTTGTGATTAAATTGTTTACACTACCGTAGATCTGGTGTCATGAAAAAAAAAATGGGGGACAAGGAAATTCTTTACTATTCCAAACCACAAAATTTTGCATACAAAAGCAAAAATACTTTTTACTCACTCATATCCTATATTATATCACACATACAAGACAACACATTGTTTTTTTCTCTCAAGCCATAAATTACACTCAAGATATAGACTTCAATACCCTCAATTGGTGTGGCAAAGAAATTTAAATAATGAAGTACCAGCTTAGTTGCCATCCTCATTGCTTGACCTTGGTTAAATGATGAGGTCCATTGCCAACAACCTTTGTGTCGCTTTGAAGTTCTAAATTAATAATCAATCAATCAATAGCCTCAAAGAATTTAGTTGGGGTTGGAATACTGTTCTGCATTTGTTTATTCATTTTAGACTTTTCCTTTCCACTTTCTCTGTTTCTCAACCCTTTTTGTTACTGAATACTTCACTCCTCTTTTGGGGATTTCTTTAATTGCTTTCCGGTATTTTTCTATTTTAGTGATATTCAATAAAATTAAATGAGTGCAATAACGGAAAGTTAAGTGCAGCGGGAGGAAAAAAGCAAACAAAAGTTTTAGATGATGTATATGTGAAATCAAGTGAAATTCTGATAGCACTTTTCAAAAGAATCTGAATTACTGACATTAAAATCGGTGGAGGAAATAACACAAGATACACATTATACAATTCTACCAAAAGATCTGAATAAGATTTAGAAGAAAGGAATAAAAATGAAATTCATTCAAGATGAACAGATTGCCAAGATTTATTAAATTCTGAAGAATGAGGATTTACTTTATCCTGTTCAAGACAATCCAAAATGTATTAAAACTTTAATTAATGTGATTGACTATTGAGACTCAACTTGACATCTTAAAAAGCAGCTGTCAAATGCACTTCACACAGAAATAGGGAAGAGAGGATCAGGTTATTTTCAGAATAGTACTGGGCTTGGGCACAAGAAAATAATAGATCAATGATCTCAGCATGGTTTATAAAACAGTTAGGAAAAGGGGATACAGTGAGTGAATTTTAGTTGGTGTATTTTCCAATCAAAGGCGCATAAGTTATTTTTTATGTCTGCTTTTTACCTCAAAAGAGGCAATAAGTAAATGCTTTTCTTCATAAATTAGTTTTAATAATTGTAATAAATTACTATACCTAAAAATTTCTATTAAACCTTTTTCTGATATAAGAAAAAGGTTTAATAAAAAGCCAATTCCAAAAAGAAATTGCTAAAGAGAAGGAAATATGGGGTCAAATTTTGAAGAGGATGTTAAGCTGAAAAAATATTTAACAAAACAAAATTTGGTCTTAAAAGACCTCAGAGTAAATACTCGTATATATAAAAAACAAAACAGAAAGGTCACAGAAGTGCTGAAAATTTTTAAATTTTGGCAAACTCATTCAAGTTATCTTTAAAATCAGGATAAAAATTCAAGTATAATAAGTTTTGATATTCAATTGCTATGTTGAATTGTAACATTCGAGTTTTTTATTTGTTTTCCGTTCCAGAATACTGTGATTGTCATGATTAGCTTGTTTGAGAAAAGGCTTCAGAGAACAACACCAATGATTCCTATAATGCTATTTAAGATATGTAGGCTTTTCTGAAAAGCAAGCCAGATTTTAAAATTCTCTTTAAGCAAAGGAAATGTGCAGCAGTTGTGATATCAAATTTGAAAGATAGCACAGGAAAATGAAGCAAATTTGTTAAGAAATAGCGAAAAATATGGGACATACAACAACAGAAAAAATGCTTCGATTAATGAACAAAATACATACAGAGAGGTTCATCAGCTTGAAGAAATTGACTCTCTAAATTCGGTTTTGGATTACACTACTAATAACTTGAAACAGAGATGCATTCTAATGAGAAGCCTTTATGATACAGACTTAGAGATGGTCAGTGTTATGATGGATTGTCTACTGCTGCTGAAGGCAAGGGCAGGTAGTTAATAAAATTTCAATACCAGAAGACCTGCTTCAATTCATTGTACAGTACAAGGTTGGTATGTTTCTAAATACTGTGATTTGATATTCAAATTGTACTAACTCTTACAACATCCACTGCCAATCGTGAAAAGTCTGAACTTATACTATTTTCTTATCCTTTGGCTTTGCTAAATGTGGAGCAGGAGGTTACCAACAACATAAATTTTGTGAAAGTAACTGATAAATTTGTACAATAAAGGCAAAGAAAATTTATCTTTCATATTATGTTTCAAACTGTTTCCTTTGCTTTATGTTAACTTTTCAGGCTTTTGGAATGTTATATTTGATTTCATTATAAAATAATTCCTCATGGATTTTTTATATGCACTCTTATTTCTTAATTTTGTTCTTTCTTCAAAGTATCATTATTGCCTGAAAGAGTTTACTTCTTTTCATTCCTTAATTATTTGCCACAAAATGCAGGCATGCATGTTCTAAAAATCAAAAATATCTGTAGACCCTTTCATGGTTCACACCTTGTCAGAACAGGGAGCAAATACCAATTTTGTTCATGGGCACTGAAAAATCTTGCTACACACCCGAAACTTTACCATTAAAGTACTTATGCATAAAATTTTTGTCTAAAAAGATTTTGAAATAGTTAATATAAAATCTTATTTTTTTAAAATGCTATCCTTGTATTAAATATTCTTGAAAAATATTGTATAAAATAGTAAAGTAAATAATTAATCAAATATTTATTGTAGTGTGAATACTTGAACTTTGTGAAAAAAGTATTGCAGACTTAATATGTAACTGAAATTTTAAAAATTGCATAGATTTAATATTTATCTTTTTCATTAAAGTGAATTTAAGTTTATATGTTATGTATTTTTATAGCTACTTGCGTAATCATGCAGAAAAATGGAGCCGGTTTCCATACTGCCAGTTCTTGTTACTGGGATAATACAACTGATGGTTTGTATTTTAAAATTATTTATTTTTTGATAAAAATAACTTGCTATGAGTTTTACAGAACAACATTGTTTAAATTGTTGATTTTAAATTAGTGATTATATAATTAACTTTTTTTATTACAGGTAGCTGTACTGTTCGATGGGAAAATAAATCTATGTACTGCATTGTTTCTGTGTTTGGTTTGGGAATATAAATATTGTATATAAAATGCTGATCTTCAATATAATTATTTAAGATTGTAATTAATAACTTTTACACATTCAATAAATGTCCATACTCTTGGGAAAAAAATATATTTGTGGCATTTTATAATCAAGCAAAACATAAACCAGGAATTTTAATTCGACCAGAAAAGTATATAAAGTCCTTTTTTCTCTCTAAGGTTTGGCTCTGCAACAAAACATGTACAGGATGTGTAAATATAAAAACAAATATTAGGAAAATGGCAGCACCTTAAAAACTTTAAGGCTTTTCTTTTTTGTCTACCAAAAGGTATAAGAAATTTATGTAAAAATTAGCATTTGTTCATTGTAATAAACATTTTTCCAAGTTATCTAAATTTTGATTTCTGTGTGTTCTTCGAAATACTTGCATAAATAAATTAATATCTTTAAGGTTGCTGGTCTATCTCCTTTTTATGTCAAAAATATATTTGAATTTATATTTGTTTTATCCACCATATATTAAGCTAATTGACAGTCGTAAATATTTTTTTGTTGGTAATAGCTTTTTCAAATGGTTTTGTGGAAAGGAAACTGGTGATTTTTTGACAATTCTGAAAAGGTCTTTTCTTTTACTATGGTGAATTATGCAATACCAGTTGTTACAATTATAAGTATACTGATTTTTTTTTTTTTTTGCATGGGTCTTCTACAATGGCAAAATCAGTATGGACAAATAACCTCTCATTTAGTAAAAATTTAAGCTGAGTGGATTCAACTGTTATTTACATTCTGAATTAATTTCTGTAAATTTAATAGTTTTTATATTTTGATTTTGTCTTGTACACTAATCAGAACAGTTTTTTTTTAAATAATCGTTTGCATGTAATTTAATGTGTTTAGTTAAACAAAATGACACTTCTTGTGAACTTGATCCTTGAAAAATTCTAAATAAAAGTAACAGTTTGATATTTGAACACTGAAAAACTACAAATTTATAAGGATTAATTTAGTTTTTATTTCTAAGTTTACATAAAAAATACTGATAAAAATGAACTTATTCTCAATGGCTTCTGAAATTGCACAACATATTTAGAAACAATAAAAAATTAGCTGATGACCTAGAAAAAAAAATGAAGCAATGAGTAAAATTTTTTAACTAAGAATATTTATTTTGTTAAAATATAAAAATATTGATTTAACTGCATTGGCTTATTAGTAATGTGCTTCTTAAACTAGGGAATTCTGCGTAGAAACCATATAATCAAAACGTAGACTGTGGATATATAAAAAGCATTTTTGTACCCTTTTTCTCTAGCTTCTCCACACCTAAAAACAGATTAAAAATAATAGTGCTCAAAGAAACAAAATATAAACTCTGGCAGAATTTAGAAATCTTTTTCTTTTAGGATTTATTAATCTCTTATATGTGAATAATTCAATCTTTAAAGATGAGGTTTTTAACCTAAATAATGAACTTGAATTTAAGACTTATTAATTGATGTTAATTTATTGTTTTGAAAATAATTTTATTTAAAACAAAATACATTTTTTTAATAAAAATTCATTGTTTACTAATTTATTTTAAAATTGCTACAGGAGTTAATACAAAGGAAGTATTTCGTACCAACAGAGCAAGAAATTTTTTGCTTCAAGATTTAGCACTAAAAACAGCCGCATTCTTCCTTTAAAATTTGTTTTTAAAAGAATTACTTTTTGTGGCTTGTTCAGCAATCATAGAAATGGGTATAGATATTCTTTTTTTTTCAACAAGCTAAACAGTTTCCTTTCGTAGTAGCTTAGAAGACATGTTTCTCTTTCCATTTTTATCCTAAGAACTCCCGTATCATTTCAAAATTGTTCTTTTAAATTTTTTTGAAAAGGATGATTTTGTTGCCAGAGATATTTTTATTGCCTATCTTGAAATCAATAGTAAAGAAATGTTAAAAATTATACAACAGCTAATATCATATAGGAGCAGAATTTAATTAAGCTTTCCTAGACTATAATTCTTAGAATCTTGAATATATAATATTTAAATACGAGACTATCCATAATTATTAGTATCAGAATAAAATACTGTATTTACTCGAATCCAAGCCACACCCCAAATTCTTAACAAATCTTTGTGGAAAATGAAAAATAGAGCAATCTCAGGTTCTAAACTATTTTACTCTAATTGCCCCATTCAACACATTTTGGCTTAGATTCAAGTACATAATGTATTTTAAAACAAGAGAAAATAATTGTTATTGTGTAAAATATTTTTGTTTAAAAAAGCCATTTTCCTAACAATCATTTTTCTCCATTAAATGAGTGCATTCTGTACATTTACTGATTCATACACTGCAATTGTCAACAAAAAGAAACATCTTCCCCCACCCCACCAACTATAACAATTTGGATTGAAATAACAGTCAACTACAAGAACACAGATTTTTATAAAAAAACAAGTAAAATACAGTAAAAGTATGTGAAGTAATTATGAGCTTGGTTTAAGCCACTCTTCTGGAACCAATCCACTCTTGTATGCATCTTCCACAGCAGCATAAAACTCACTGAAATCAACATAGGGTTTAATTCGACCCTCTTCATCTAAAGACATATTACCAGCAAACTGAAATAAAACTTGTCTACCTGCTGATTCAGAACTGCTAGTTAGTGATATGCCATCATTGATGGACATAGGATCAATGTCACCAGAATAATCGCTTTTTGCAAAAGAAGTATCCATTGATTGAATATCAGACAATGTATTGTGCTCCGATATATTTTGTTTGTTAAAGTCAATTGTCAGCAATGGAGATGGTTGATTCACAGAGTTAATACTGCTTTCCAGTGCATTTGGAAGAGAACAATTAAAATTTCTCACCTATAAAAGATGTTTAAAAATTATTCTTTGTAATTATTTTTTTTAAATAAAAGCCTTAAGTATAAGAAGACAGATATTCACAGTATAAGACAAGCAAATTCAGAACAAAAAACTTAAAAAGCTGGGGAAAATGTGTTCATAATTTATATGCATATACTTAAAAGATAATAATTTATGAACATGCATAGAAACATTTTCCAAGTTATTACTAGGGTAAATTTTCTAATTTGTATCAGTTACCTTTAAATTATTTTAATTGTTTATTAAAATGAGAGAAAAATAATAGCATCTAACATGGTGTAGGGCTTTTATACTGTTAGATTAAATATATAATAAAACTATTAAAATAAAATAAAATAGACACAACAGTGACTTAAAAAATAATATTCCAAATAAAATGTAAGCAAAAAGGAATTATTACCATTAAAGTTATATCATCTCGTTTTTGGCATTGCTTAGGTGTCCCTGTGTCTCTCATATATGCATCGTGATGAATTCTAACAACTTTATCCACAACAGCTTGAGCAACACCATTTAAAGTTGACTGTTCAGCAAATTGCTCAAATACCATATTTACTAGCATTGCATTTACCTAGAAAATATAAATCATTAATTTTAAGATAAAGGTTCCATCTGTTTTCATTTTGATATCACATGCTAACTATATCCTTTCTCACATATGTGCCACATGTTACGAAACTCAAAGCAAACAGAACAATTTAACCATGTATAATAAATCTAGCTTCACTATAAGTATTGGTAAAACCACATATACTTGAATTATTTTTAAGATTTATTTTGTTAAACTGAATTTAAAACTTAATTTGTTTAAAGAAATACAAACTGCATACTGGGCCTATATTTTTTAAAACCATAATTCACTATAAAAATAAAACAAAGAAGCTTCAATACATTAAATCACACTAAAAAGAATTATATATCGTTGGCCTGATTATCAGAATGCGTAACTCCACAGATGAACTAAATTTGATATAGGAGTGCTATGTGCTGTTTGGCACGATTCCTTAATCACACCAAGCAGTGATTGTCAAGTTTCATGGAATTCCAAGATGGCAGCTTAGCAGTAACAAATTGTCAGGAAAATAATTGTAAAGAACTGTTTTGAAATATATTTCAAATGAAGAATACAGGAATAGATTAAAAATAACCAATATCAATCAATAATGAATATCATAAAAGTTATATATAATAATATATGTAAGATATTATCATATAATATAATTTTATAGTAATTATGATATGTGTTAATATTCATATAGGGTTACAGCGGGAAAAAAACCCCAAAAATTAACTAATATATGTTCTCTCCATGGCAACCACATGATAAAAAATATCTAGGTAACCATATTGTAATGTTATCGCCCATCTTGGCGAACATAAAATACTTGGCATGTAGCATTTCTATATCAAATTTAGTTCATCTGTGGAATTATGCATTCTGAAAAATTAGACCAACAATATATACACACACACATAAATTATGTTGTGGGTCATATTTCAAAGGTAGGAAAAGTCCATGTAATTAACAGGCAAGTTCTTTTGAGTAAATTGTAATTTATTCTTGAACTATCCAGCAATTACAATAGATTTAATTAACACATGAAAAAAGCACAAATTCAAAGTTCAAACAACAATACAAATTGGTAATTATCATATTAATCAATAAACTGCACAATTACCTGTTAAATTTTGACTGGGGATTAAGGGCTTTCCCTTATATAAACTGTGAAGAAATTTTTAGTAGCTTTTAAGGGTTTCTCACAAAATAATCATCCCAGACTTTCTGGATTTTTCAAAAAACATCAATTTTTGTCACCAAGGTTATTCAAGGCTTTTGCTATTATTAAAAGAGTAACATATCGACTTACAAATGCTCATACAGGCTATAACATTGTTTCAGCAGAGGTATAGAATCCAAAATCTATAAAACAATACATATGTTGTATATAAGCTGATATGTGTATAAGTCGAAGGTGTCTTTCTACAAAAATTTATCCAAAAATCAAAATCTGTACAGAAAAATAAAAAAATCCCATAATTTTCAAACATATCACCATGAGGATGAAAGTATTGCCAAGTAAATAAAACACAGGAGGAATATTTACCATTCAAACTGCAGTAAAGTAAAATGCCAGATGCCAAAGACTAAAGTTTTATTTCTGATAACCCTATAAGAAGCTAACACATTTCTTACCATTTGTTCATAATCTACCTTTGCTTGTGTTATTTTCTGTACGTTTTTTTCTTTTTGTTTAGAAAGTTAATTAAAAGATATTTTTGTATATCGCTAATTTAAAACTAGAAATAATTGTGTTTGCTGATAATTCTACTAATAGTATAGCTACTGGCACAAGTTTGATGAAGGATAAAAAACATCTAAGATTAGAGGAGATGCCAAAATCAGAAATGTGTGTGTGTGGCAGCACATTGTCCTTATCCTACCCATTATTCCCTGGGCAAATAATTTGCTGCAAATGATCATATATGTTTGGACATTCTAATGAATGAATTTAAATTTTACCAATTTCGGATTCTCACACTGACTTTGAAAAATTAATGTGACTCCCAGAATTTGAATCAAAATTGATTGCGCTTGTCTAAAAAAAAATGTAAAAAAAAAGTTTTTTTAAATACATTTTTTAGTAAATCTGCATACAAGCCAAATACAGCTTTAAAGAAGTTCTAAAAATTCTCGACGTATACACACTAATGTATGATATATAAACTAGTTTTGAAAATTTTATAATATTTAAGCATTGTATACATTCAATTTATGATCTCAAAATTTTTATATATTTTTTTGTTAAAAGTCATTCTAATTCTTCCTGCTTACATTTTAAAATAAATAGCTTTCTATTCATATATGTAGCATCAAGAAATAAATTTGTAAGGGTGTATATAAAAAATGATTTTTTAAAATTAACTTCCAAGCACAATTATAACAATGATTCAAAAAATAATTGTTATTATTCTCCTAAAATAATTAATCATCAAGAAAGCATAAGATCTGAATGCATAAGAAACAAATAAGACTTGCAAAAGACTACAATGGAAGTATTTCTCTAATTACAAAGCAATAAATATTTTAAATGATAAAATGGCCTTTCAACTAAAGAGAGAAAAAATGTTCACATGATAAATAAAACCATTCAGTTAGCATAAGATTTTATAATACTTGAGAAAAAATAAATTAAAATTTTTTTATACATATATACGTTATTAAATAAAGATTTCAAAAATAAAGTTACATTTTTAAAAGTATTTCCCAGTGACTATATTTCAGAATTTCAATTGCAATAATTAAATAAATAATGTTAAAAAACTGCTTCATTTTAACATAAAACAATGAGATTAAGACAGTCTTGGAGGAAATAAAATTTTAAAATATGTCTAGATAAAAATATTTTTTTTGTGAATAAATATATATCTGCAGAATAAGATCCATTATTATTATCTTTCTCACAAATAATTGCTATTTTAATTCCAAATGATTATTTATATATTACATTTTAGTAATTAAAATAAACAATTACATTTGTAGTACCAGTTGCTTCTTCTAAGGATTTGTATAAGCCATCAGACATAAGAAGTAAGAATTTGCATTTTTCATCAATTTTTATACCACCAACAATATTAGGCTCAGCAATGATTGGCTCCTCTTGTGCTTCACTAAAAAAAAAAAAAAATTCATTCAACTAAAGTAAAATGTTTAAAAGTAGTATCAACCCCTTGACATACAATGACTTTTAGGAAACCTCATTCATTTCTTGTGCTGCTGTAAACTCTCCCAGACATCAAGAACAGTCTTTGCTGAGAATCCTGCATTGATTATAATGCTGAAAGTTCTACCCCCTTCTCAATGATACTTTAAACCCCAGGGAAAGCATGCACTAAATTTAGTTTTATTTGTATGTCAAGGAATTAAATTATTAATATTCAGATTAATGGAATAATTTACCTTAGATTATCAAATTCTTTGTATCCACCTTTCACAGTATAATTCCCAATACAACGTGTGCAATTTTGTAAACCAGATTTTGGCTGTTGAACTAATTTTTGAACATCTAAGCCTAAATGAGAAAGCCTTAATAACTCATCATCATTGGAGAAAGTATGATCGAAACTTAATTGATTAATACAGGTTTTTCCATCTTTATCTTCAATACACAATACAGCTCTACTGTCACCTAAAAATGTAATAGATCATTTTTAAATAAATAATGCATATTTTTCACAGTAGGAATACAATTTTTGTTCATTTTTTGATTCAGTGATGCAATGTATTTCTTAGATAACTTAGTTATATTTTATTTATAAAGTTAAAATAATATCATCAAACCTTATTCAAAAGTGTCTCCAATAGAAATATTATAGATGGTTTAGTATAAGCAACACTAAATGATAGATATTAATAAAGAAAAACATATGGACTAATAACAATATGACACACACTTAAAAATCATACACACACATTAATAACATATTTTTATAGATTCTAAAACAAATAATTACATACAAACAAATATTGAAGAAACAATTATTTGTTGTTGATAACATGTAATATTTTATTGCACTTCACTAAAAATATTACTAAATTTTACAATTTTATGAAGGCACTGAAATTCATAATATATATTATTTATTATTATGATATTGACATAAGGTTTTGAAAGAACTATGCAAGCAGTAGATAAACATTTTATTATACTTCAACATTTTCATCACTGACATGATACATCTCTTACCTACCATTAGCATTGAAATTACTTGAGCTGCTTTTATGAACATTGGGCAGAATACAAGATGTCCTAACTATTGCCACAAATCTTTCCATTTCTCTACATAAAGTACTTTATCTAACAATAAATATTTTGAAAATTTAACAAAAAAGCATAATTTTTTTTCTTTTTAGCAGCATACACAGCTTTTTACCGTTAGAACTTTATTAATGTTTAATTTTGTTGGCTTTAATTTTCTCCACTCGCTTTCTTCATAAGCCTTATTGTACAACTGAATGCACAGGTAGGGGGACGGGGGCAGGAGAAAATTTTTTTATAGGTTCAACTCATTATTTATAGTTTGAGAAAAAATTTCTAAGGCAAACAATGTTGACTGCCTTTCAATTCGGTGGAAAGACAAGTACTTAATAGTTACAAGAACCATATTGATGGCAACATGCAGAAAAGATACTCAAACCTCATTTATACCAGTTAGTAATACGTCAGAGACATTTTTTATTGTGAATCTGCCAATAGCAATTACTTTTAATTCACAGCTGTTTTTTTGTTATACAGTTCCGAGAATGAACAGAGAAAAACACAATAAGCTTTTTCTTCTTCAACAGAAGGAAATTTAAAAAACAGCTTCCTTTTAACTTAAGGTCCTTATAACCAGTAAGAATCCAAAGTAAAAATTTTCTGTACTGCCGACTCTTGAACAATCAGCATACAATTGATCCTAAATGTGGGGGAAGCTTCTTAAATACAACCCAATGGTTTGAAAAGTGTCCTTGGG
Source organism: Trichonephila clavipes (assembly GCA_019973935.1). NCBI lineage: Eukaryota > Metazoa > Arthropoda > Arachnida > Araneae > Nephilidae > Trichonephila > Trichonephila clavipes. The sequence continues at coordinate 11,040 of BMAU01016009.1, read as the reverse complement.
TTTTGTTGATTCTCATAGCAAAGTTCAGACAAATTTCAAATCCTAATTTTTTAAATTGGAAAATTCAACATTTGATGGAATAACAGGAATCTTCGAAATGAAAATACCTCTACAACTGGCATGTTTAGTAATAATAGTAACTTCAGTAACATTGGATTTAATTTCCTTAAAGGATAATCTGCTTCCATTCCATCTATGTGAACTATTCAGGGTAAGGTTTTACACACCTTGTCCCCATTTTTGGATCATACTACATAGACTGTTATATCAACGTCTAATGAAACCTTCAATTCTCTGTTTTTTAAGTAAATTTATATTAACACATGTTACTCCTTTTCCTTTTTCATTCCCTTTAGATTCATGAACTTCAGTTTTGTAGCTTGAATAGGAAATACAGTTACCAAGTTTATAGTTGCTTTCTCTCAGTTGATACCATCAATAAAATACTCCTCTGATAAAGAAAGATATTTCATGCTCATCAATTGAAAGAGGCTTAGGTTTACTTATTTTTTGAAGAATCTAAAGCAATATGACTGTAATAAGTACAAAATAAAGTAAATACATACTTTAAAATTTTTTTAATGAACTTAAAAATTATACTGCTAAAAACCCCTGTCAGAATTTCAGGAAAACTATATTACATAGACTGATATGCATTGAACAGTTAACAAAGTCATTAGTGAAGATGAGACTTATTGTCTATACCAAGGAATATGTTAACATGTTTACAGTGCACTCAGTTTTATAAATTTTTTTAAGCTTACAAAATACATAATTTCTTATGATAAAAGTTCTTATATTCCATCTTATTATATCAGAAAAAAAATTGTAACAAATTTTTAGAAATGACATTTGTATACAGTGAATTTAATTTTATGAGATAATTTTTTAAACAGACAGTAAAAAGAAATGGCTTCAAACCATATGTTTTAAAACTGTCAGCTTAGAAAATATATAATTTTTTATGATAAAAGTTCTTACATCACATCTTATTTTGAAAAGTAAATTTTAACCAATTTTTAGAATTGAAAATAAATAATTCATTTTTTAGCATGTACGCTAACAATAATATGTACAGAAACATTGAACATTTGAATCAAAAAATATTTTAATCATGGTACTAAATAATGAACTAATAGAATAAAAATGTATTGCAAAAAATAATATTACTTACCAACATTTGCTACATAAAGTTTATTCTTCAGTATCAATGCAACAACTGCTGTACTTCCACTTTGAATTTCCTCTGTCACTGTTTTTAGTTTTTGCACAGTATCTGGAAATTGTTTTATTGCCTCTATAGTACGTAACCCCTTTAAAATAATAAAATTTACATTGATAAGATAACTGGCTTAATACAAACATGATTCATTTTGAAAAATGGTTTTTGTTTCCCAGCTATTTATTTTGTTATTTAAGTTTCTCTTCTTGTTCTAGTACATTTTTTTAAAAATATAGATAAAATATATTTGATAAACATCAGTCTCAAATAAATCAATGCACTTTACTATCATTTCATAAATAAATTATCAAAAGAATAAAATCAAAGAAAAATTTATTACTATTTCAAAGACATTAAAATATTCAATCCATTTTAAATGTTTGTTTAAATATTTAAAGTTAACTTAAATACTTTATAATATTATACACTTAGTATTATAAAAATTTAATTACATCTATTAACTTCTCAATCAGATTTACATGTTTAATGAATTAAAACTGAGAAATGAACCTAACTTTTCTTTTTAAAGTTAGATTTGCTTTAGTTAAAATTACTATGTTACAATATATTTTAAATCTTAATATAATAAAAAATTGTCATAATTTCACCAATACCTTTTATAATTTAGTGAGGTTGTACCAAACTTACAATATCCATTACGCACAACCAACTTCTCATCCAGATGATTTTTTTAAAAAAAAAATAATTATCATTTAAAACTTCACTCAATATCAAAAATGAAAAAGAAAAAAAAAGAAAAGGAAGTGGGGGAGGGGGAGAGATTTTTTAATCAGATTATGTTTTGCTCAAATATTAAGAAATATTTTCAAACCTAAATTGAAACTTGTTTTCAGAAGCAAATTATAACACCCTCTATTTTAAAAATTAAAATTTCTAAAATTTACCTGAAGTTGAAGTCTCAGATTTTCTTTTTCAGCTAATAAGTCATCAATAGATTCAAAAAAGCTTCTTTCAACAGCTAAAAAAGCTTGGTGTAATACTTCTCTAACTTCATGATCACTTTCTTTGCCCTTTAATTGGCCCAAAAGAATTTCAGCTGGCATTCGTTGAGAAGAAAAATCAGATGCTTTTGTACCTGCATGTCCATCAAAAACTCCATAAAATTGTGTATCTTCATCATATCTGTAACACAGAACACAATTATAATTTCCTTAACTCAGGTGATAAATGGAATAAATTAATGACAAAATATGAAAGTTACTCATTAATTCTGATGCATGAATAATTATAGGATTAACTAAAAAAAATAGAGATTTTTTGTTTTAGGTCAGAAATTCCCAGCCTTTTTTCAGGACTACCAGAGCCTTACACAAGAAAAAAAAATTCCAATGCCTCCTTTTCCATAAAAAACAGTTAATTATACTAAATCTTAAATTATTGTTGCAGATTATCTATACCAATTTTATCGATCTACTTATCTCTTAAAAATCTCAAAGAATTATCTTCAAACTTGAGGTCTCCATTATGAAGACAATGTAAATAAATTTAGATTCATAAGGACAAAAATAAGCTGTAATAACTTCAAATATTTGTTTAACAAATTACAAATAATATCCGTTAAGGAAAGGTTTGTGCATATACATTTATACATTTTTTTAAATAAAAAATTATACCTCTAATACAAATGTTTAAACAAACTGAAAACATGTGCTTTCTCTTTAACCAGACTGAGCCATGGCAACACATGGCATGGTATAGCTAGATAGAAATCTTGGATATACATCATAATGAGTAATATATTATATATATATATATATATTATTCTGTTGCTAAAACTAGATTAATATTAATTTGCAATTTGTGTCACCTACTCATATATTACATTCAGTACTTGGGATGTGCTTCTATTTTTTTCACGCAAATATCTAAATCTAGATCTATTGAAATTATCTGCAGTCATTTTTCATTTGTTTTTAAATTTTTTGTTGCTACATGCTTTGAAAAATATTTTTCATTTAAATACATTGCTCAGAATAGCATTAAAGTGTTTATAGTTTGAGAAAAATTCTGTGTATTTTACATGAATTTGCAACCTGAAATTTAGGTGTTACCCCTTCTTAAATTTTAAATCAAATCTGTTGATATATCAATAAGTTGTTCCCTCTTTTTCTTTATAGGTATTCAAATAAAAAAAAAAAACTATTTCCCATTAAAAAACAAAATTATTTCTATTAGCAAACAATAGAATTTTCACAAGGTTGAATCCTAGGAGGACCCACTTTTGGTCGCAAATTTTTTTGTCGCCAAATTTTGAACGATAAAGGTTACAATATGGTAACCCTTCCATTTCATCAAAAAATTTGGATTTTCAAATCACCGAAAAAATGGCAACCCTAAAAGTTTTTTTGCCTTTTTCGAAAAAACGTCATTTTGACATTTGACGGAGAAGGTTTGCTCTCCATCAGTTGTCGTTATTTTTCACTCCTAGGAGAGCCCCACCCTTGGCGCGACTACTTGGTTGGCGATAAAATGGTTTTTTCAATATTTGGTAACCCTTCCATTTCATTGAATGCAAAAAAAGAATTTGGATTTTCAAATCACCGAAAAAAATGGCAACCTAAAATAAATGTTTGTCAGAGTGCAACATTTTTTTTAAAGATCCTGATTTCATACCAAAAGGGTACATGTCATTTTGACATTTGACTTACCTCGCTGGAGAAGGTTTGCTCTCCATCAGTTGTTGTTAAGAATGGCGTGTGAATATATTTTCATTGCGCATCCATCTTATTACTTTAAAGTGAGGCTACGATAGGTTTCTTTGTGCTCCTGGGCACATAGGGGAGAAAGAGACGCTAGAATGGTGTATGAAAGCTAATTTAATTGCTTCCTCGTTATGAATGTTCGAGGTGTAAAAAAAATATGCGTTTGCAAAAGCGGAAGGGAACGGTTGACGGCTACGAATGGCGTTGCCGCAACTAGTCGAAAGGTAATCGCCACGACGTCGTTCGGAGTGTGAGAAAGGGCACTTGGTTTAGCGAAAGCAAACTTTCTATAACTATTATCTTGCGTTTGACGAGATATTGGTTTGGCAAGAGCATGAATGCGTTAGTGGTGAATAACTTGAAAGTTAAAAAAATATGACAAAGTTAATAAGACATGTGGCGGCGATCTTACGATCACAAGTTGGTGAATGAGAATTTTCATAAATTCCTTGCATCCATCGCAAGGGTGTATCCACCAACAGATCATGATGAAATGCAAGCGTAAGGTAAGTGCTTTTAACATTTTTTAAAATTACTGATTTCATGTATTTCGCCGATTTTATCTTTGCGAAACGCCCCTTTAGTCCTTTTAAAAATGTAAATCATGTTGTACACACTGGTTTTAGAATACTTTTTTAAAATGAATTTCATTGCTTTCTCCGTTTTTTTCTTTATATAATGATTAATTTAATGTATTTATTCGATTTCATCTTTGCGAAACGCCCATTTCATCCCCCCTCCGCTGACGCATGCGCTTCCCAAGAGTTTTTCGTCATTGACGCCTTTTTGAAAACCTTCAATTTGGCGCTTTTTGGCGAAAAATTTTTGGCGCCAAAAACAGCAGTGGGTCCTCCTAGGATTTTACCAAGTTATTTTGTATACATAAGATTTTTTTTAGTGTTTTAATTACTGGTATGAGCTTTATATACTTTAGGTTATACAAATTTCATGTAGAACGATAATTCCTTTTGTAAATATATATATTTATAATCCTTCTTCTAATTTTTATTGTGACTTATGGAACAAAGTTTGAAGATCACTGCTTTAGACCTTAGAATGAATATCACATAAATATAATAAATTATAAATCATTTTATACAAATTGTATGTTCTTTAAATTGGTTATGCAAAATTGAGGAACTACACTAATATTAATAATCAAGTAAAAACAAAAGTACTTTTGGAAACAAGAACCAAAGAAATTATTGTATTTTTGAATCTTACTGGAAATGGAAACTTCTATCCTCAAAGGCATGCTCTTCCCGACGAAATCCATCTGGTCTATATTTCTGATTAGTTGAAAAACCAACTCCAGATAATAGGCATACTGGCAAATCATCAGTCCAGCTATGACATGGCTATAAATTGTTTCAAAAAATTTAGGACAAGAATAAGATATATTTACTAAAAACAGAAGTTTAACTATTTTAATAAAGGAAATAAAAAATTAGAAAATTAAAAAAAGGAGGGGAAAAAAATTAAAATTAAGGAAAAGTTACAAAGAATTTAGCACAAGAATAAAGCTCAGTTTAATCATGGGGGAGTACATATTAATAATGAAAAAGAGAAATCAAGTAACTTTAAATTCAAATATTATTCAGTAAGCTTAATAATTCTAATGTATCCAAGTAGCATTTTACCTCTTGGAAATTCAGGCGCAAAGCTTCCATATCATTAGAAAGATTACTAAATTCTGATTTTGTTGGCATGCTAAAAATCCTGCAACAAATATTAAATATTTTTAAAAAAGCTCTTATGATAATTCACACATTAGTACAATAATTCAATCATTTAATAGTCTATTCATTCTCATCTATATCTATTCACATTCATAAAATCATATATATGGGTTAAAGTAACCCATAGATGATTTTTATATTATGTCAACCCATTGAATCTAAACATAACATTTTATATTTCTTTGCATTTCTTGACACATAAACCATTTATTAGATAAAATATAATCATTTACCCCAATTTTTCAAAAGAATACTCTACCTTTCTCCCCAAAACTTTGCTGATGTAATTTAAACCTAAAATAAATCATTAAATATTTTTTTTCCTCCAGTATTTTGTAGTATAAATCTTTAATGCAGATAAAAAATTATATTGAAAAATTAGTTTTATGAAAAAATATTATTTAACGGTTGAAAAAATTATAGTCAAAGGACATTTCTGTATCATGGAAATCTTTAAAAAGACAATGACAATTTAGAGGTTTTTAAAAAATAGCTATACTTTAAATCTTTTTAAATTAATTAAAAGCAATTTCAATCACAAAATTATTTTTTATTTCTAATTTAGTTATACTACATAATATATACAGGTATAGGACAAAATAATAGGAACATTCATTTAAAAATGTATCATTTTTCGCCTGTCCAATAAACAGCTGCAAGGTGTCACAACAGTGTGCCACCTAGTAAGCAGTGAAAGGGAAGGTATCAGTTAAGTCTTTGGCAGTTTGAGAATTGCATGAGAAAACTCTGTTCGTAGCAAAGTGTGATTATGTCCAACTTCTCCAACGTGAAAAGAGGCATGATAATTGGAGCTTGCCCAGCTGGAGCATTCATGTCTGGAAAAGCCAACCTTGTAGTTGTTTCAGGGATCACTGTGTCAAGGATTATGATAGCTTACACAAACCTGGGTAAGGTGTCTTTTGCGAAGCACAACAGTGGACAAATATCGAAGTTAAAGGACTATGGTAGACAATTGTTGAAGAGGATAGTTGATCAAAGACGCAAGACTACACTCCAGCACATAAGTCCAAGATGAATTCCCATCTCCAGAACCCTGTATCCATGAAAACTATTCAATAGGAGTTGCATGCTGCAAGCATTCATGGCAGAGTAGCTATTCCAAAAAGGTTAGTTTTGGCATAGAATGCTATGAAGAGGCTACAGTAGTGCCAAGACCCCCTAAAATGGACACAGCTGCAATGGGAACAAGTCATCTGGTCTGATGAATCCTCATTTACATTATTCTGGACCACTTGGCGAGTGCTCGTCGGGCGAAAACCAGAAGTACATTTCAAGTTTACAGTCTTTTCCAACCATGAAATATGAAGAGGGTTCTGTGATAGTGTGAGGGAGGGGCAATATCTTTTCATGGATTGCGGCATGTTGTCTTGAGGAGGATGATCAGAGAGGACCATTATTGGAGCATTCTCGCAGATCCTTTTCACCCTTTACTTCAGACTCGTTCCTGGAGAACATCCAATGTTCCAAGATGACAATGATTCTGTACACAATTCGCGCTGTATTCAAACGAGGTTACATGAGCATGATGAAGTCAAACATATAACGTGGTGTCCCCATTCACCAGATCTAAACATCATTGAGTGTTTGTGGGGTTTTTCAGAGAACAAAGTCCGTGCTCGGTTTCCTCTTCCACGCACACTATCTGAACTTGAGATGGCTCTGCGTGAGGAATGGGTTTGAGAGAATTCCGATGAACTTTGTTCAAGACCTTTGTTTGTCAATCCCACATCAAATGCAAGCTGTCATTTGGATCAAAGGTGGCCCAACCCTTTACTAATAAAAAATATTTTTCTTTTCACAGGTGTTCCCATTATTTTATCCTATACCTATATTACCTGCATAAAATATTTTATAAAAAAACATATGACTTTTAAGATAATGATTTTGAAATAAATTATAGAAAAATAAGAACAATAAAAGTATAATTGTATCGCAAAAATTTTAAAAAACAACGAATTTTCCATTTCATTCTCATTTTTGTTAATGGTACTCGATTTAAAAATAAAATATTTTGTAAAGAAAAAAACAGTATGCATATATTTGAAAAAAAAGTAATAAACAAAAAATTTTCCATCTTCTCCTTAAGATTAAGTATAGATATAACCTTCATACTAACAATGTAAACACATTTTTAGAAGTAGTCGAATATATAGTCACAATATCAGTAATTTAAGAATATTTAAATATACTAACTACTACTACTTGCTTACTAATAAAATAATGTCACATGATACATTTCTCAGCTCTACGAAAATTTCAAAAGACTTTTCCGCAATGTAACATGCATAATATATATATGTTATGTTTGTTTATAAATATCCTTAAATTTTCCATTCGACATTCATAAAAGAAACCGTATGCAGATATTCCCAATAGAACGGACGTTATTAAGAAAATAAAAAAGAGTAGAAAAAGTCATTTAAATATTGTTTACATTTTGGGTTCCAGGGTGATGCTGTCATGTCGCTGGTGACAGCTGCGTTTCTCTGTTTCTAATATTTTCATTCTAATTATTATCAAATGCTTGAATCTAAGCCTCAAATATTATTACTGTTGTTCTGAATATAAACTACAACTTACTAACTTTACTTACTACTCTACTTTGTTTTGATAAAGTGAATCTTGAATTTATGCTCGCTCGTTTTCATACCGTATCTTATTCTAAGATAAGTTTTAGGAAAAATATTATTTTTTATAAACTTTTGAAGGATGAAATCGACTGAATCTAAAGACCATCTGGTAAACGTCCTAAGAAAAGGAAGTTTACTGGTAATATGCATACGAGATGCAAAGCTGTAAATAAGTGTGGATGAATCACTAAACAACAGTGCATCTGAAAAAAAAAGATTCATCTGCAAGATTTTGATTAATCTTTTATTGATCATGATGACGGTTTGATGGCTACAGAGTGTTTGATAAAACTATCATATTTACAAACATTCAAAACTTTTTACTTTTGCAAAAAATGTGGTGGTGATATTAAACTATCAGAAAAATGTGTTAGAGGTTTGTTGTTTTTTCGATTGAATGCAAGAACTGTAAAGACTTGTGTTCGTTTAGAATTCAAAAATGCTGGGTAAAAGAAAAATATTCTAGAAATAAACAGACGTTTTGTATACGCAATGAGGGCACCCGCAGGGTCACGCAGCAATGACAACTTTCTGTGGTGTCATGGACTTTTCCTCCTCCAGCCGCTGTGAAAAACTCTATATAATAACATTATAAACAAACTACAATTGTGTAGTAAAGAAGTTGCAGAAGCTTCAATGCAAAGTGCAGCTTTGGAAGAGGTAATCCCTGACAAATTCTTCCGATATAATAATTAGTGGAGATGGAACGTGGAAAACTCGTGGCTATTTTTCTCGTGTTGGTGTGTGCAGTTATAGGAGACAAACAGGAAAGTGTGTATTGGATGCGGAAGTGATGTCTTCTTCTGTAAAGGATGATTCTTAGAAACGAAGAAAAGGGTCACCTGCTTACAAAAGTGGAAAATTCTTCAATGTTAAAGAATGTTTGAAACCATAATGGTTCAGCTGGTATGATGGAGATTGTGGGAATGATCGCATATTTCAGCGTTCATTAAGTCATCGTTCTGTGAGATAAACATCTTACATTGGGGATGGCGATTCCAAAACTTTCATCTATTACTGCATCCAATCCGTATGGAGAAGATATCACAGTTTCAAAAAATGTGTTGACATGTCTAAAAAAATAATGGGAACTCGTTTACGAAAATTAAAAAATGAGCCCAAACTCAGTGATGGAAGTCGATTGGGGGAAAGGGAAGGTTGACTGACAGAATGATCGATTTAATTACAAGCAACGTACTATGGAAATGCAATCAAACAAAATGAAAACATGCATGTCAGATATGCGAAAAGCTGCTTGGGCTGTATATTTCCTAATACGTTCAAGCGACGAAGAACCATTGCATAGTTTTTGTCCTGTAGGTCCTAATTCTTGGTGTAAATATCAAAATCATGTATTAGAGGACAGTGTGGAAACTTTTAGACACAGTAACAAATTGCCAGTGGCAGTAATGGATGCCATAAAACCTGTAGTTTAATGATCTATCACAACCTAAACTTCTACAAAAGTGTCTAGGGGTAAAACCCAAAATAATAATGAATCCATTAACTCATTATTATAGAAATAATGCCCCAAAACTTTTTAGGTTGTGGTAGAAAGATTGTTAATATATCTACAAATGAGGCAATTGTCATTTTTAATGATGATAATCAAGGCAGACTAAAATTATACAATCGCTTGGTCTGACAGTTGGTCAATTTGCACATAAATTTGTTACACTTGTAGATATAAAAAGAATTCAGACTGCAGAAATACACTTTATTCTCCGCACAAAAAGAAGTACGACAGGCTAAAAGAATGCAATTTAAAACTACTTGTAAGAAATTAACTGAAAAAGAGGGAACATTATATGCATGTGGCGAATTTTAGCATTTTAGAATCATAGTAATACACTGCATTCTATATGACAAATTATTTAATATTTGTAATAAGGTAGTTGTTAATTAAGGTATTGATTGTTTTTAAGTAATATTTATAAATTTTTAACTTTATTTTGGAGAAATGTGAATCACTTTGTTGCATTTTGGATTATTTTGTAGCTTTTGATATCGTTTCGATGCTTTGTACTGCATTGGTATAATATATGTTTTTAGTTATAATAATTTTAATAAATTGAAGTTTTATTGACTAAAAAAACTTCACATTAGTTTTAATTTAAATTTAGTTGTGGTTTGAGTTACCAGAATAATATATATATATATAAAACTGTGGTAAATTTTACGTTTGATGTCAATTTTCTCAGAACGTCATTTTTTTCTCATTACGCGCATGATATTTTCAAAAACTGTTCCATGGGAAAATGATAAAATTTTTACTGGAGATTCTGATCATATCTGTACTTAAAAATAACGAACCAGTTTGAATTTTAATGAAAAAATTTAAAATTACAAATATAAAATAGCTGAAAAAATTTAAAATTTTATAGTTAAATTTTAAATTGTTATAGTTTACTAAACATTTAAAATCAATGTTTCATGCTTCGTCATTTTAAAGATAACACAGTTTCCAACACTGAGCAAAAATTTCATCAAAAAAATATTGGTAACTTTTTTTTTCATAAAGCTGCGCGTAATGCATATCACTTGCGAAAAGAAAAGAAAAATTTCTTTTTGTAATTATCTAATTAAAAATTTATCCTAATTAGCAATGTGTTTGTTGGTTATGTTTTAAGTAAAGTAATATCTATTTGTTTATACCTCCAAAATTTACATTCCAGGAAACAATAATAAAAATTACAGAGCTTTAA
>BMAU01016008.1:0-50795 GCA_019973935.1 Trichonephila clavipes | reverse complement strand
TTACGTATTGCTGTTCAACCGATCGCTGTGGAAAATTGGCTTGTATACGTATTTTTTTGTGGAGAAGGTTTTGTGCTGTCCCTTTGTTGTGCCCCCAACAGGTGGCGCTACAGCATAACAACATCTGCACTACTCAATCAATCGCCAAGTTGCCAACAGGTCGCTAAAAAATGATGCCAATTTGGCTCACTCGCCCACATTGTGCTATGTTTCATTAAATCACCATTGCAATGTAATATTCGAAAGGAACCGCGTTCCTTACAATTTTAACATAAAATAAATACAACAGAAAGTAATATTAACGTATTATGGATCTAGATATAAATTATTTACTCTATTTTAAGCCTCCATTACACAAAATTCGTAACAATATGTTACTTTTGCTGAGCAGAGATTAGCTTAGGAAGGTATTTTCAAAAATCAGCCCTCAAGGGAGTTACGGGGCGTTATAAATAAAAAAAATCCCTCATATAAGCTATTAACTAATATTATTTGTTATTCAGCTGAGATATGCAAAGTCTTTTTTTCTTTTTGTTTAATTTGCAATTCACGTAAAATTCTCGTTAAAAACTTCTTTATCCTTCAATTGGTATCGTTTAATTTTACAATTCACTCGTGCGAAGAATGGGTATACCAGCTAGTATAAAATAAAAACAGGCATTAAAGTATATTTTAACCCATTCTTAAATAAGAAGTCAAAATTTTCCCTGTTACTTTTTTTCACTAATGTACATCCCAGCATTAGCTGTCAGTTCAGTCTCTGTTCTTGGCGTTTTTATTTGGCGATTCCTTAGGCGCCTCTCCAAAGGGTTGCCGCACCGCTCATTTGCTTTCCCAGCTCAGTCGGGAGCAGCCATTACGCGATGCCACCGCTCCGCGTAGCCGGCACCCAACCCCTCCACTGAAAATCGTTTGGATGTACACACGATGACCACAGGAACAGAGAGTAAGTGCCTTCCCGATAATTTTGTAGCGCCTCCGGTTCAAATATCGTCTAGGGTCCTACATCAAGTCGAAGCCGCACACTGCTGTCATACCCAGGCAGCGATCCGTTTGAGGGGAGATAGTCTAATGAAAGAGTAAAAAGGGGTCGGTGTTCGATTTTGGAAGGGGGGGACTTGAGGCTGCAAACCGCTTGCTGGAACTAGAAAACGCATTTGTTCGAAATGTTAGAAAACTGATTCATTACATTAGTTAATTCCGAAATTCTCGCATACATGATTAAAGAAAATTTGAATGGGGAGGGGGGGAGAGAAAATATGGGCAAAGGGGGATGTCATGTTCGTCTGGTAAAAAAAAAACTTAACCTTTCTGTTATAAATAAATATCATATATTGCTTGCTTATCTTTATAAAGTAAAACATATTCCTATGCATTCATGTCATTTGATTCTCATTTTAAAGAATATATATATGAATATTCTAATATGGGATTGGGGAAGAATGAGTAAGACCGGTGTGTCGGAATTTTTTTAATCCTTAATTCCTTTTAGAAAATGATTATTAATGGGGTTGCACACATATATAGTTTTTGAAGGATTGTCTAAAAACGTAAGTACAGATAATTATGCAGGTTCTTTAATCATAAAAAAATTTTGAAATAAAGAATCAATTTGTTGGACATTGGAAAATACGATGAATACCAATCAAATAAAATGTTCAAATGTTAGTTTGCAAATAAATTGCATGCATTGTTTCATCGTCAAAATAGCTCACGTAATGCTAAAATGTGCAGTGGATGCAATGTATTGATTTTATCAATAAGGTTGTTAAATATTCTTGAAATAAGAGTCCAACAAAATATATATGCATTGTATACGTCTATGTTCATGTTTATAATAGCTTCGCTATGTATATCTAAGTAATAAAATCAATACAATGAATGTTACAAGAAATTGCAAAAGTGATTACAAAAAAAAAATGAGAGAAATCGCCTAAATATAAAAACTAGTTCTCAGCGTGCTTCAGATATATTTAGAAATGTACGAAATATTTTATTGATTCTTGATTCGGTAATACGATTGTTTCATTTGTGTTTGCATTACAATGCTACTTTAATTTCATTGATATCAATTCATATCTTGATTTTGAATTGCTAAAAAATAAATATCTATGTCAGTGGGTTGCCAAATTGTAGAAAAGATTACTCATAATTAGTTCTAAATACATTTGAGATTTTCTATTTAGAACAGAGAAAAATGCGATATATTCGAACTATAGAATTATAAAAAAATATTACAAATTGAAATGGGTTCTAACATTTTTTCACTAGCTCATTTATTTTTTGTAAAATATGCTGAATGTTTTTACGATTTACAATACCGATACGTAAACTAAAGCTTAGTAAAATCAATTCGTGCTAATAATTCATTGAAATTATAATAAATTAATGTACAATTGTTATATATACAATAATCACATTAAGTTATTAATAATTCTTCACATATTTTAAATATGAAGAATTCGCTTAAATTTTTTAATGTAATATCGATACCTATTTGTGATCATGGCATTAGTTTTTGAATATTATATACCGACATCTATTTAAAACCATGTCAATATCAATGCTGTCATGGTGGTAAAAATATAAAACATATTTAAGAATTGGGCTACATTTTATGTTCTTGTAATAAGTTATTTAAATTGTATCTGTTTGTTAAGCGTCTTTATTTGCACAAATGCTATAAAATATTTTCAGATTTTATAAAATTTTAATTGTGATTGCATTTTGTAAATCCATTTTACCGTCCATTTGACCACTGCCAAAACGTGCAAAATATTGAGGTTTTTAAGAAAGATAAATTATTAAAGTTTAATGTCAGTATTGTATTATATAACTTGCAGTGAATAAACTGCAAGTATGCCCAATAATTTATACATGTCTTGATTATTTGAATATATTGTTTTAAAGTACAATACTTTTTAGTTTAAATAATACGGAATTTATCAAACTGTAGTATTATGCACGATTAAGTTGGTATCTTCCAACAGAATATTATAAAATAGTAGTTTGATATTGTGGATATGTCTTAAAACGGACTGTTTTTTAAGGGGACATAGTACGATTTACACAAATTTTTAATTTAATGATTTTCATAATTTTTTTTATATCTTCCTATGTTTATGTATGATGTAAAACAGATTTTGTGCTCAAATTTCATAAAAGCTAATCATTTAATTTTTAAGGGAAAAACTTGAAACTTACGAACTGATTTTAAAGTGCTACTCCTACAAAAATTGATTTACAAGTGCGACAAATCATGTATAAAAAAAACTTGGTATGGGTTTTGCGATAACATATTGGTATTCGTACAATATTTCTTTTTATGAATGCTTATTGAAAATTCCTTAAAAATTGTGTATATTCTAACTTCAGTTATTTTTTTTAAAAAATAAGTATTGCTTTGATGGAAAAATGCATACCATCTTTTATTCCATGTACTATAGCAACAAGTGAAAAAAAATTTCCAATTATTAGGCACAACAGAAAAAAAAGCCTTAACATTTTAAAGGAAGACAAACTTTCTCAGATAAGTCAGTTTAAAGTTTTCATTTGCCCTTGGGATGTGAATAAAAAAATGTAAAAGTTATCATAACTCTGCGCGTTTTAAACTTAGAGCTTTAAAATTTTGTGAGTTTGTAGAAAAACATATAAAAAATAATCTAGGCTAAAAAAATTGGATTTGATTTTTTGACCAATTTTTGTGAATTGAATCGTATTGTGTCCCCTTCATCATAAAAATTATAGACGAAAACGGAAGGAGCCAATTTAGGGTACTTAAAGAAGCAAAATAGATACCATATATATTGTCAGAACACAATTAAGTATTTCTCATGAAATACTTTTCTTCCCTTCATTTTTATATTCTCGATAAAGTATACAAATCGTTACTGTGTAAGGGAATAATAGAAACTAAGAAATGTATTTAGCAATGAATATTTAACATGGAAAAGTTTCGAAAATGTTTTATTTACCATATTTATGTAGCCTAGAATAAATTCAATAAATAACCGAGAATAAAGTCTGTCAAATAAACATGTATTAAAAAAAGTCAGTTTAATTTTAGAATTTTTAGTTAAAAAAAATAAATTTTTAAAACATTTTTCAATGTACACGATAAAACAGAATTAAAAAAAAAATTATTCTTGAATTTAGAGTGTATCGTGTGACAAGATCGTTAGTTCGAGCCCAGTACCACTAAAAACCCGCCGTGTAGGGCAGCGATGCACGCTAAATCTGTCGAGAGCTGAAACGTCCTCCCGTTGGTGTGGTGTGGTAGTTAGGAGAGGGGGGTGCCAGCTCAGGTGTCGTCCACGTCACTTGAACATGGTTCAAAATTACGTGGTCTGTCGCCAAAAGCCCTCGTGTAGCTGAACAGTGCGACGTTAATATTAACTCACTCACGCGACAAGATCGTTACGTCATACAGTGAATTTGAATATATGCAGGTATGCTGAGAGTTTGGCATTAATATGCGGGTATAAATAATATACCTCGGAATTAGAAACAGAATAGAATCCTAGTAAAAATTGAGAATATTTTTTCCTAAAAAGATCGTAAATTAATTTATAGATTGATTGATAAATACTAAATAAGAAAATTATAAAAAAATTAAGAATTTTTAAAAATAAATTAAATAGGAATAAGAAAAAATTAATTTTAAAGGATGCATTTCAATATTTTTTTTTAGTTTTTTTTGTCATTATAAAAATTTTAATTACAGATTAATTATTGAATTTTATAAGTATCTATTTAATACTGTATAGGAACCAAAAACATACGTAAAAAATTAGTATGATTCAATTCCCTTGTTACTATTTTAAACAGTTTTTCTTATTACGGTGTTTTAGCAATAGAACTTCCTTTCTGAACTTTTAAGTGCTGCTTATCAACGTGTTAGGACAAATACAATGCGAAATCCATGCAAGAAGTATTTTAAACTCTTTAAATTGCATCAAAAAAAATAAAGATAAAAAAGAAAATAATAAAAGAAGATTTAAAAATATTTGGAATGGTAAAAGGATACTATTCAGCTTGAATAAATTTGTTTTGTTTTCTGAAAACCATTTGGTGCACTTAGAAAATTGGTTAGCACCAAACTGAGGGGATTGAAATATTTTTTCGTGGTAAAAGGATATTGCTAAAAAAATCATATATTTAGCAAAATTAAGTTTATTAGAGTACATTTTATTTACATAGATACCTATATATGCATGCATTTAAAAAATCAATGAAACAAGAACATTCATGATGAAATTTAATACAAAATTTTCAAGGTCCAAAACATTTGTTGAATTTTTGGAAAATAACCTGATATTTTTCTTTGCATAGCCTTTTTTAGTATCAAATTGGTGACAAATTGCTCGATCTCGTCCATTTTGTTATTCATTTCATCATTGGAATGTGCTTCTAAATAACTGCGCATACTTTTCATAATGTTCCTCATTTCGGATAACGTAGTATCAGGAGCTGCATTATTTAATTTTCGACGTCGGAATCTGCATCAATGATATTTTTTGCTTTGAACAAACTCTAGAATGTCTTTATCTACCAAAATTGGGGCTGTACAAATTATAATCCGCTACAACGAATTATTCTGATTATGAACGTACACTACTGGTGTTTTTCGTATTTTGTTCATTCCCAGACCGGAAATCTTCTGGTGTTAAGCTATTTTTGTTTCGTGTTAAGAAAAAACACTGCATGAAAATGCATTGTAGTTTGTCGAGATCATTTTATTATTTCGAGTCAACTGATCTTTCGTCTTAAGCATTTTCACATTAAACGTATTTCTTTATATTTAGTTTCTATGTTACGAAAAGTATTTGCCTATGTAAAAGTGTTTAGCTGAGAATCGATAAAACAAGACATTTTACTTGTATATTAAAAGATGTTTAACTAATCGTAAAAGTTCACAAAGTTGAATAAAGTTTTTTTTACTTCCATATCTAAGTCAGGGTAAGGTATTTAAGATATTTACATAAACTAAAACATTTTAATTCAGAAAATAATTTTTCCTTAATAATTCTCTTGAATTTATAACAGAAATCAATCAAAAAATATTTAAGAGCCCAAGCACAATGAATTTGAATGTTAGTTTTATTTAAATAAGTTAAATATTAATGACAGTTTAATGGAACTCAGAAAAATTGATTATACAGTATCAACAAAATACTTCATATATTATCAAATTAATATAATATTAATTATTTTAATTTTTACTTTAGTAAAAGATAAGATTTATACCGTTTTTAACAATTTTATCATCTAGATATTTCTATTTTTCCAATTAATGACAAAACTCAATAATATATAGTTAAGTAAAAAATGAATTCTATTTTAAAAGAGTATGTATATTTTTAGATATCTTCGTCATGCAATTTCAGTTCTATCTACAATAATTTAATCTGAATTTTCAAAAATATATTTAATAATTTACAAAACATATATGCATATTACCTTTTTTACAGTTTTTTTAGGCATTTTATGCCCACATAATCACGAGCTGAAACCTTAGTTTGCAGTTAAATTTAGTATTTTATACAGATCTTGAATATTTCGAGTCTTGCAGTATCAAAGGCAATCAAGCAATTTAAATATTTAGAGAGGAATATTGGATATAGCAAGCTGAGCAATATTAAAATTCGATAAGCAATATTCGATAGAAGACCAGGTATATTAAAATTCGATTTGCAATATTCGATAGAAGAATAAGCAATATTAAAATTCGATTAGAGGTATTAAAAGTGTAATTAGGTAATATTAAAATTTCATAAAGAGTAATAACTTGGTAACCAAGCGATATTAAAAAAGGCAATATTTAAATTAGGTCCATACTATTAAAAGAATAACTAAGCAATTTTTCTTGAAGTAAGGTAGGAAAAATTAATGATACATATTTAATGTATTTTTTTATGTTATTTTGTTAAAATTATCCCAAGCACGTAATAAATTACCTTGAGTCTTTACAATTAAAAATATTGAGATAATCATCTATTTTTGTTGATATATTTGTGATAAGATTAAATAATTTAATCTGGAAATATTTCTGGTTGATCATGCTTGATAAGTTCAGGATGAGAACGTAAATACTGTTTAAGTAATTTTCTATAGTTATTTACAGTGGGGCACACAAAATATGTTCAAGCGGGGGGACTGGAGTCGAAACTCCACTATTCTCGTATCATACCTTAATACCCCACTAAACATTCTTTTGGTTTTGTCAATTTTTGGAGCCAAAAACACAATATAAAATAAATTATTGAATTAATAATTAGCATTAATTAATAAAATAATTCGCTAATAACAATTACGTACTATATACTCATTCGAGGTGAGTGAGGATTATGGGGGAGTTTCGGACCCGCCTCCTTGTGTAAATATTGTGACATAATCCTATAGCTACAATCACGTGCTTTCAACTAATCATTTAATAAATTCATGTGACGTCATAGTCACTTGATAAATACAATCATGTATTTCCAGCAAATTCATTAATGCACTTCGCTGTTGTGAACTTTTGATTTTTGCTGAAATTTTCTTTTAAAATGTACATCTATGTGAACAAAATGCACTTAATTTAAAAGTACGCATAATGTAAGAATTTCTTTTAAAAGATTCCTTAAAAACTTTTTGAAGAATCTTGTTACTTGAATTTCTTTACACGCCCATTATTATCAAATTCGAAATTTTATCCAAATTTTACATGCAGAACAAAAATTACAAGTTTAGTCGCAGTTTTGAATTCAATAGATTTATCACGTGACCGTCGGGAATTGAGTTCGTTATGTAAAATAAGTATTAGTAGAAATAGAAAATTATTCCAATTTATTTACAAATGATTTCTGTTTGTCTCTAAATATTTTAACTTCGTATTATATCATATAAGTATGCACTACATCAATTATGCATTCAATAGAATAGTGTAAAATTCTGGAAATTTCCAGCAATTTTTAAAATACTTTTTGATTGAAAAAGGCTTAGCATTATGCTGTTGTAATTTGATTAAAAAGAAATTGTTATTTTTATAGTTTGCCAGCAGTATTTTACTAACCTCTTCAGCTATTTTTGAGTAAACTTGTCGGTTATCTTTATCTTGATAACGGAATTATTATAGATCTTTCCAATACTTCCAATGCTTTTAAGTATGGCGTAAAATTAAAACTTCTGGTTGTCTCGAAAATTTAATCAGAAAATCTCAACTTAATTATGTTGCATTATTTTAAATTCATTTTCACATTGCCTAAATTTAGCGCTAAGAAAATTCTAATCTTAAGTTTTTCATTTTAAGCAATCATGCCTTATTTTTTTTTTATATTTTGAGCGTTATTATTTATAAACTATATACAATTTCAACTAATATTTTTGACAAATTTTCCATTGATACAGATTTATACTGTTCTATGAAATAAGCCTGATCTTAAAATAGCATAGTTTATATTTTAGTGGAATGACAAATTTGTAATTCATAAGTCATTTTTCAAGCTTTACATCATAAGTATTGGTATTTTGTTGGTAAAATAATGTCTCGAAAATAAATTAATAGTTCATAAATAGGTTATTTTATGGCACTGGAAAATTAAGCTATATAGTTTTTGAAATTTTGGAGGCATTTAATTTTTTGAGATTCTAACAAGATGAAATATTTTTTTCCTTGAATTTTAAAGTATTTATCAGATTATTTAAACGATTTCAGATTTTAAAAAAAATACTTTTTTGTAATAAGGCAGGTGAGCAAGAGCAAGAAACCTATATGTATACATTTTAAGTTTTCTTTGCCATTTATCTGTATTTAAAAAATTGTATATGAATACTTCAATCATTTGCATCGATGATTTAATAATATGTCTGTTTGCAATTTACAGAGGGTTTTTACATATAATGGTATTTCTATATTATTTTAAAGCATTACATTTTTCATGTAAATCTTCTCGACCAAATCTTAAAAAATAATACCCAAAATCAGAGCATTTTTAGATAGAAAGATAAGCAGATTTGACTATATTTCGACCATTTTTTTTCTGTAAAAAACATTAACAGTTTATTAATGTCTCATTCTTATATAAAACAATTCATATTTTTTCATATTTAAACTATCTATACGTTTTGCTTCCTATGTAGTAATAGCAAACAGGAATCAGCTTCTCATGTTCGAGATTTCCTGTCTACCTGTCCTGAAAAGAATTATTAAAAGAAACAAATGTTTTCAGAAGTCGGAGGTGAAATATAATTCAAAGGAAACCTTCTTTGCATTTTACTCTATCGGATACACTTTTTCTTACACCCTAATATATATATATATATATATATATATATATATATATATATGATGAATCTCCAACCCTTCAAGTGTCAGTGGGGGTAAACTTCCTGCAACTCAACCCACCTCCTGCATAAGTACTTTGATTTCGACTCGGCGAACGTACGGAAACCACGTGAACGAACGACGTACTGGCTCCTGATCGACGCTGAAATAAGACTCGTTTTGTCATGGCTTGGAGTACAGACTGCTTTGCTGAACATTAAAAATAAAATAAAATATAATATGATAAACGGCTGCACGCTGCATTTCTCCTGTCATTCTAAGAATTACTCAAATACATTATATAGATAATATATGTAACGCATTGGCCGAGTGGTATAATTTTTGAATGCTAGTAGGTTTTCGTGAAACATCTTCGGAATGGACGTTCATCTTTTTATTTTCATATGACACAACAAAGGCGTTACGGCAATACAAAAGCATACGAATACACAAAGACAAAGAGAGCTGCAGCTATTTACATTTTTACGTGGTTGAGGCTGAGACAAAAAAGCACGGTGACGATTACACGATGAAGGCAAGAAGACAAGAAGAGAGCGATCACACAAGATTTTCGCTTTTATACCGCCAAGTACAAGCGTGTGACTATTATGCAATAGTAGTTCTGATTGGATAGAATGGGTGGGAGAGGGATTTCGAACTAGTTGATTACGATTAAGATTAAAGTGTTCTTTTCGAACCAAAGAATCAAAGCTTGTTTAAATATTAGTAAAAAGAGTTAACAAAAAGGATGCTAGAGGGAATTACATATATATATATATATATATATACACACACACAGAGTTTTAAAAAATACTTTTACTGAAAAGATGCTCCGTGATTTGTAGATGAAGGGATGAATAAATTAAAAAATTAACTTTTATAAGCGCTATAACTATAAGGGAATGATATTTAGGTATTTGAACTTTTTTTATGGTGAAATAGGCATTTTAGTATAACATTTATTGCAATGAGAGAACTCCTACTAAATAGTTACAAAAACAAAAAAATAACAGCAGGTACACTGTGCATTCTTTAGTATTAATTAAAAATTCTACTGTCGAGAAATGACAGTGCAACATAATATGGAGGACGGGAAAAAAATTCGGGTTGGTTTGATTCGACTGTACGCGGAAGAGAACTAGTTTATGAAATGTTGCTATGTAACTTGTACTATTCACTAACCAGTAATCATCACTTTAAAAATGATTATTTTGAGTCTAAAACTATCTTATCAAATCTAAGACTTTCCATTTTTTTTTTTTTTTTGAAAAATTCAACCTCTTTGTGCAATGTTAAATTTTGAAACATTATTTCTTAAAATTATTATTCTAATCCCCATGCCGCAGAATATCTTTTTGGCACAGGTACGTTCCAATTGGTAACAATTTTTTTTCTCACTATAACCGCAATCCACCCCAGTATACAGTGTTGGACATTTTTCAATCTGTAAAAACGTACCAAGTTTGTGTTTTTATTAGAGAATGTTTTTTTCAATTCCTATTATTATGGCTCACACTCTATATATTTATTTACTTATGTCTTAGTGGAATTTTCAGTCGTTGATAAAATACATTTTAAAGCGCCCAATTGAGCTGAAATTTTATATACATGTTTATTTTGGAGGATAATACAGCACTTTATATATAATTAATAAAAATTAATTGATTAAAGCTAACTATTTAATGAATTACAAAATACAGCCACGGTGGCGTTCTTTTTTGGCGATTTGGCGACCCTTTTGGTGACTTGTGTCAAAACTTGAAAAGGTTTCTTTTCTCACGTTTTAAATCATTCAGTTGAACAGAAATTTTATACACACTATTGTTTTGGATGACAATACGATACTTTAAGTGGTAATTCATATTTATTAATTATCTTTAATGTTGTGATTCTGTCATATGTATATACATATTTATATTAATTGTACCTAGTTAATAAAAAGTAGCTAAAATAAAATTTTTCTTTGTTGATCTAAGTAGGAATTGACTAAAAAAAATTTATATTACTTGTTAAATTTAAGATTATATCGTATGATAAATAAATACACATGTTGCAACCGTGGGCATTTATACACTGCTGGACAATTGCTAAGGACGGATAACACTATCATCCATAGCAACCACAAAATGAAAGGAAGCAAAATGTGGAAAATTAGAATAAGTGCGGGATATTAGTAAGAAGTATGAGTATGCAAATTTTTTTTCCACGTCTGTTCATCACGTGATAGCGTTCATAAGAGCTTTAAAGGTTTTGACGCGTGTGGACAGTTGTTGTTTCAAGTCAGATTTACAGGAAAGATTTAATAGACGAACTTAAAATTTTTGGCATGTCTTCCCGACATCACATAGATGATTTTATGCGTGGCCGAATTATTGGAAAGATCGAAGAAGGGCGAAAAATAACAGATGTTGCCAGGGAGTTCGACATCGCTCACAGCGTTGTTTCACGGCTGTGGAAGTCATTTAAAACTACTGGAATGTGTAGTAGACGGCACGGGGAGGTCGTGTTAGAAGTACGACGCCTGCAGAAGACAGATATATCGTCCTATCAGCAAAAGGAACAGGCGCACCACAGCTCAGCAGGTGGCAAATCAGTTTCTTGCTGCCTCAGGAAAGCAGATCTCCCGAAAAACTGTTGCCAGACGTTTGAGGGGAGGAGGACTATACGCACGCAGACCTGTTGTGTGTGTCCCATTGACCAGACAGCACCGTACTGTTCGTTTGCAATGGTGTCGTGAGCATCACAATTGGACTGAACAGGACTGGGCATGCGTACTATTCTCAGATGAGAGTAGGTTCAGTCTGTCATCGGATTGTAGACGCCAACTGATCTGGCGCGAGAGTGGTACTGCTTATCGTCCAGAAAATATCCAGGAAAAGGAACGATATCCGACATGCAGTATCATGGTGTGGGCCGGCATCATGATCAATGGCCGCACGCGCCTACATGTGGTTGCGAATGGGACTATGACGGGCCAACGATACATTGATGAAGTTCTACTTCCTCATGTTCGTCTTTTCCGTAGTGCTGTCGGTGATAAATTTGTTTTTATAGACGACAACACAACATGTCATCGAACACTCGCTGTTCAGGATTGTCTAGACAGTGAGGGTATTCAACGTCTCGTATGGCCAGCGCATTCTCCAGATCTAAACCCCATTGAAAATGTGTGGGATGCTTTGGGGAGGCAAGTTGCTGGTCGAAACTATCCTCCGACAAACAAGAACACCCTCATCCGTGCACTCACAGAGGAATGGGATAAATTGCCTCAACAGCTGCTGGATAATGTTGTGCAATGTATGGTACGACGAGTTGAATGTTGCATCACACTCCACGGTGGACATATCCCGTACTGATATCTTTCTTTAAGGTGCCTGCTGACTTTTAGATGCATTGTTCCATTTCTCCGTACGCAGATCAAATGAACATTTTTCTTCTTTCAGATGTTTCACAGCTTTTGTACTTTCCAGAACAATAAATATTCTTTATTCTAATGTCTGAACAGTGTAGCAACTATATTTTATCCTACTAGGCCTCATGTCTCGCTTAATGTTATGCTACATAGCAATTTGTGATCCGTCCTTAGCAATTGTCCAGCAGTGTATTAATATTGGAAGATTGTATCTTCTGAAAATGGTATCTATTTTAATCCTCCTCATCGGCAATAGAAACAGACTTAATATATTCAGGGAGGGTCATTTTATTTTTCCATATTAATGATTTAACTTTATTAAATTCCTCTTTAATTTAATTCCTTTTAAAAATGGGCTATGGTATAACTCGTCACAGTCTTCTGCATTCCAGGATAGGAGATTAGAGTCCGACAGGCCTATGTGCTCCAACACTCACCCCAACGTTGTTTTTGCTTACAGACAGTTTATGAGAGAGCAAATGCACCGGTTCGTGCGCGCTAATCCTAATCATGTTTGTTTGAAGTTGAAGGGAAGTCGGTTTGATTCCAGGGCCAAAAAGGAATACGTTTTAATTCCTCGCATTCAACTCGAGGCTGAAGGGGAAGAACTCTTTTGAAAGGGTGCCAACGAGCATCCGAGTGTATTTCCAAGCCAAGCCGCGCTGCGTTGTTTTTAACACTTCCTCGTCAACATATTCGTGTTATTGTTCTCCCAAGCCCTAAAATGAATTTCGGTCCCACTCTTGATTATTAGGTTCAGTGATTCTTAAACATTCCCTGGCCGAACGGTATAATCTAAACTCGAAATACATTTTTGGATAGAAAAATGCCTACAAAAACACGTGGGGCTGCTGTAGCCAAAACGGTCATGGCTTAGAAGTTGTGGTAAGAGATGTTTCAGTCCAACAGCGTGTTTACAAAATTTATGACTAAACACGTACAAACACAGTATCTTCAGAAATAATTAATCCCCTTAAGCACATTTATTTTTTAAAAAAACCGACGAAAAATCAATTTTTTTTATTGATGAAAACACATTGTAAAACCGTGTTTTCGGGCAAAATTTCTTTATCGGTAAACATATTTACACTTTTTCAACAGAAATAGTAATAGCAGTAGTATTTTTAAAAGTTATTCAAAATTTTCTTTTGCCTAATATGTTTGGAAGCAAGGTGTATCACATATCCCAACATTGCAATTGTTATACATGTATACCCTTTTCCTTTGATATTACTTATAGAACAACAAAAAGCGCAGTATCTTGTGGGGGAGCTTATTTTTGACGTTCTGTTAGTTGCAGACTTCCAAAAGATTTTAGTCCACCCAATTTTTTATATTTAGATCTCCTAATAAATTAATCTATTTGATAAAAATAAATAAATACATAATTATTTCTAAATGTATAAATATTCTCCTAATTTGCTTCTAAGATCTAAATTTTCTTTAACATCAATTTTTTATTACAAAGCATATGCGATGTCCAGCACATACATTTCAAAGAATACTTTTTTATAATATTTATCTAAATTTACGAAATCACGACGATGGATTACAGCAGTGTTTCTCAAAGTGTGGGGCGCGCCCCCCTGGGGGGGCGCGATGACCCTACAAGGGGGGCGCGAGCGTATCGAAAATTTAAAGATTTTTTTTTAAAAAAATAACCGAAAGAGAAGTAAAACAAAATGCTTTCTTTCCATAATAAAAAAAAAAAAAAATACACACAACAACACACTGACATAATTTATATTTATTATCTAGCTTTTATCCGTCATCAAATAGCTATCTTTGATCCCAAAACCAAATTAAAGAAAAAAAAACATTTTGTTTTATTTGCTGTTTTTCCTCAATGAGTGATTTTTTTATTACGTTTTAACATAAAATATTACTCGTTAAAAGAAAAAACGAAACCCAGACCCTGAGAAAAATTCTAAGAAGATAAACAATTCACCGCTGTAATTATTATTGAAATACTGTACATTAGTTGTAGAAAAAGAAAAGGAATTCATGATTCACTTTTCAGCCAGGCTGCATAGTACGTTTGCTAATCATTTGATTGACCTTCAATCTTATGGTATGGTTATTATCAATATTAGTTCCCTCCCATCTTTCATGCGTTTGCTTTTCGCTTAGGGAAATTGTAAATAATTGAGTTTTATGATATTTGGAAAAGAATTGATTGGTTTAACACTTCTGTAGGATAATTGAAAAGTGTCTGATTTGCGTCCTTTATTATGGTCTTGTACTTTTTGAATAATTTTAGTTCAGTTTTATTGGATTTTTCTCAAATCATCAAAGAATTGAATAGTCCTTGAAAGAAGGTAAGTATACTTTCTATAAATTAAAATATTCACTAGAATTCCGATTTGTATCGTGTACAGTAAAAATAATTCTAAACAAATGATTGGGATGACTGAGTCCCCCCGCACTACCATTAATGTTAGTATCGAGTACGCGCCTGCTCCCGGGTTAAACTTTTTGAAGTCTTCTCGCTTTAATAAATGTTAAAAAGTAACACAATTATTCTTCATCGGAATTTTATATTCTTTTTCATAATTTAACATTAATTCTAAATGCTAATTGTGTGAAGTTTAAAATTACAGTTCTTTTAAACAGTTATTTACAATTATAGCATTTATCTAAAAAAAAATCATTTACATTTTTGTATACAATGTCGTGCACACAGTTTTACTCTCCTTACAGTTCAGCTATTATATCAAGAATAATGTTTTATTTTTTTTAAAAAATGAACTCGTGCGAAGAGTCGGTGTTTCAGCCAGTATACGTTTGATGTATCAGTACTGAAGAAAGTATTTTATAAATAATTTCTTATTACTCAATTTGGCCGCGGTAGCCGAGTGGTATAGGTATCGGATCGTGGCTTGCCTTGTCACGAGTTCGAGCCCAGTACCACTAAAGACCCGCCACGTAGGGCAGCGCTGCATGTTAAATCTGTTGAGAGTTGAGACTTTTTCCCGTTGGTGTGGTGTGGTAGTTAGGAGAGAAGAGTGCCAGCTCAGGTGTCATCCACGTCACTTGACCATGGTTCAAAATTACGTGGTCCGTCGTCAAAAGCCCTCGTGCAGCTGAACAGTGCGACGTTAATATTCAATCAATCAATCTTATTACTAAATTAAGAACAAGTTTAATAATTATTAGGGACTTCCACGGGCTTTTCTTGTAGAGGAAAGTTTTTCAAAGGAAGGTTTTAATATCAGAAATTGACACTTAAAGAGTTATTTTTCTATATTTAGCTGAGATCTATATTTTGTCTTCAAGGCATCCACTGCAGAAAATCCGGTTTGCAAAAGGTAGGATGTTGAAAATGGTAATAGTATACGAAGTGCTTTTGTTTTCAGTACAGATAATTCCTCATCCACCTCTACCCCAAATTCAAAGAGCGATTTATTACAAAATTGCATTTTAATTTTTCACTGAATGTGAAATCTATGAAGATTTCTTCTTCGGAAGTTGAGAGCCCTTCTGGAGTATCTTGAAATAGATCCCTAATCCACTCGTAACTTGCTACCAAGCTGTCCTCATCCAGAAAATACTTTTTAAAATTCCTTGCCAACGTATCTAAATGATTTTACATGTTTTAAAAACAACTTTCACATGTTGTTCTACAGATTTGTAAGTTTTAACACATATCGAGCTGGGGCTTTTTTCCATCATTTACTTCAGTAGTGGTAAATCCAAAATTTAAGTATTTTTGAGAAGATCGCCTTGATTTAATTTTCGGAACCATGCTCGTTCGTCTGTGTACTTGTTGATTGTTTATTATGGTCGAATGTTTGCTTACGACTTAAAAATGTATGTATGATATTGTTTTAATCTACTGCCGTAAATACTTAATTACCGTGAATTACAATTAACGTGGAAATTTTAAAAAATGTACATTCAAGCTAGATTCGGTAGCTATAGGAGTATCGAGTCGACCAAAACTGACTGGAATTGTACGAGGAAAAGCATTTTTACATGTTTTGCGCAGACGTCCGATAGGTTGCCCAGACTCACGCAAACGTACCCTATAATGCCAGATGTGATGGATATGATAGAGAGCGACATTGACTAGACTATTTTTCTAATGACATTTGTGCTTTGAGAAATGAATATGCTGAAGGAAATAAATCTTTAATTAAATACATCATTTTGCGATCTGTTCCAATTTAAAAATTAGAGAAAGAAAAATAACATAATTCTAGTAATATATATTTTAAGTAATTTTCTTAAAATATATAAATTACTTTCTAAAAATATACTCAAAATTTAACACATTTATCGTATTAATTTGTACGGTTTATAATTAAGATCGTATTGTAACTTTAGCGTCTCTCTCTCAAAGTGCATTTTTATTGCAGTAAATACATTATTGTTGTTCAGGGGGCGAGACAAAAATTATGATTGAAAATTGGGTCGCCGGTATTGAAAGTTTGAGAAACACTGCTTTTAATGTATGAGTGGTGCACAGAGTATTTTATGACTAATTAATTAATACTAAATTAAGAACAAGTTTAATAATTATTAGCTACTTCCATGGGCTTGTCTTACAGAGCAAAGTTTTTGAAAGGAGTTTTAAGATAAGAAATTGACCCTCTGAGTTCATTTTCTATATTTAGCTGATATCTATATTTTGTCTTCTAAGCAACCACCGCATTTTGTAAGATGTTCCAATTTAAAAATCAGAGAAAGGAAAAATAACTTAGTATTTATCCTATTACTTAACTTTTTTTTGCTTAAAAGTAACATATACAAAATTTAATTTTTATGTCATGAATTTGTACGGTTTATAATAAATATTGTTGCTTTATCGTAAAAGTGCATTATTATTGCATTCAGTAAACTATTATGTATAAGGGGGGCGCGATAAAAATTGTGATTGAAAAAGGGGGCGCCAGTATTGAAAGTTTGAGAAACACTGGATTACAGTCAATCTCATGAGCGCTGACGGTAATCGCTTCTATTCAAGTGGGAACATTACTGTAGTATAAAACTCCGCTGGAATTATCTCGTTTTAATGAACAGTTTGGCCAAATCAGTGCGATCGAATTAAACTGATCTTGCACGTCAAGGGATTAATGTAATATAATGTAATATATTGTATCCCTTAACTACATCAGAAATAAAAAAATGCTTGAAAAATATATCTTCACTTACTTGGAACATACTAGAAATTACCTGGAAAAAAATCTAATTTATTCCTACACTAGAAGCAAAACAAAAAAGATTCGTTTTCATTTATTACTTTGAATACAGAATTTCTTGGATAATTTTTTCCGGTCAATATGGTGCTGAAAATTTTTATGATGGGGTAAACAATCTGTGCTGCTGAAACTCATTTCCAAAAGCCCTGGATAATTGAATTTTGTTTACAATTTTAACTAAAGCGACGAATTATTTTAGGTCAGATATCGATGGGAAAAGTAGTTGGAAAACTCATATGTAAATATTTTTATGAAAATATCTTAAAAGAAAAACATTCATACTGTAATTTGAGCTTTTAAAATGAACATTAAAAAAAACTATGAGAAATTATGAAGGAAGAGAGAATTGAGAAATTATGATTATTATTTCGAATATTACTCTTTTTTTATTATTTGCGAGATTACGTTTATCATACTTTTGGATAATTAAGTTGCTAAAATACCAAATTCATTAGAAAGTATTCTAATAACAAATAAAAACATTTCTATTATTTTATGTCGATTTGTAGTTTTGGGTCTTGAATCACTTCTAGCCTTCTCAATGAAAAAAAGCAACATTTTTTTTATACGTCATCATTCCCAGAACACTAATTTATCTAAAATAGAGATTATAAACTGTGTGAATTCGTAGAGACTGCATTCGAATTGAAAATTAATTTATTTGCCCGGCTGAGCAATTGGACTCCTAATTAAAATTTATGTTATTTGGTCTGCCTAATGAATTAATGCTGTGGTTTATATCTCTGTTATTAACTGCGGCCCGCAGTTAGTGTTCGGATTAAAGCTGTGAGATTATTTACTTGAGACAGCTTGTTAGGGTAGGAATTTAAATTTGCCTTGTTTACCGGAACGGTACATTAATTGGAGTTGTTGAGTGTTAATGACTGAATCTGGAATAATAATGTACCTATATCTTAAGTCACTAGTTCATAAAATGCTAATAATGTTACATTATAATTTATACTAGATTCGTATTAAGAATTATTATTTATACGCGATGAGCTTTTCCGTGGTATGGGGAGGGGGGAGACGGTAGCTTATAGGGGTTCCCTTAGGTATGCTTGTGGCCTTTCAAACTTTATTATTATCAACTTAGAATGAAAAAAGTACTTTGAGGAAATTAATTCTTTCAGTATATTTTTAGAAATAGATATGGATATTATATGAAAATAAAGGTAAAATAAATCCCACGCATTTGTGTAAAATTCATGATGTATAGGTAAAACAAAATTGTGTTATACATATTAATCTACGCACGTAATTTGGAAAACGTTCTGTCTTCTTTTATAGCAGTGCAGTAACGAAATTCCCTTAGGTATGCTTGAATCCGAGATATGGCTGTTTTCCCTTGGTATACTAAAATAATAACATTGCAGAAACATGAATGCAATGCGAAGGTTTTTTGAATTACAATTACAGCTTTTTTTCTAGTTAAAGTCATTCCGAAGTTGCTTGTCACAGAGTTTTGAATCCATTTTTCAATTCCTACTATTAGCTCACACTCTCTATTTATTTTTTATTTATCTCCGTGAAATTTTCAATCGTTAATAAAAAATACATTTTAAAGCGCTCAATTGAGCTGAAATTTTATATACATGATTATTTTGGATGACAATACAGTAATTTAATTATTGATACACTTCCTGGTAAACTAACCCAAGCTTGGCAAAGCAAGCAGTGAAAATTTTTGTGTTGAGGAGGCATAAAGATGAAAGCAGTTTCTTAAAAATGACTTTTATTAAAAATCAAGGATAAAGTCACTGTGCTCGTCACTGGAGCGATCAAAAACAATAAGTTGGCTAATAAAATCTTAGTTAAAAAAAATCAACTTTACCAGCCATCCGATTCGAACAGTCTTCTTACAGTCTAATATTTAAAACGAATTTATCATCTTAAAATGGTGATGCAACATACAGTTGCATAGCCAACCGGCCGCTCTCTATTTAAGAGCTAAAAAACACACTTCTTATATTTCCATTCTTTCTCTTTCTCCAAAAAAACTAACACGAGCCGAGTTTAAATAGTCGCTCGATTTGCATTGCAGTTGCTGCCTACCAGAAATCACGAAACTTACAAAAAGATCGGGTTCGAACCGGTTTGTTTACTTTCATTGAGATCATAAAACGGGATTGGAAAAACAACACAAGGAGACCATATAAATTCGGATCCGAAGAAAAAAATTCACATGTTTTTTAAATGTCTAACAATTATAATTAATAAAAATTAATGGATTACAACTAATTATTTAAAAAATTACCAGTACAGCCTCGTTGGCATCATTTTTGACGACTTAGCGACCCTTCTGGCGACTTGTGACAAACTTGAAAAGGTTTTTTTCCTCACATTTTAAA
Source organism: Trichonephila clavipes (assembly GCA_019973935.1). Taxonomy (NCBI): domain Eukaryota; kingdom Metazoa; phylum Arthropoda; class Arachnida; order Araneae; family Nephilidae; genus Trichonephila; species Trichonephila clavipes. The sequence goes on along the minus strand of BMAU01016008.1, from coordinate 30,527 downwards.
GCGCTAATTTGAGCTGAAATTTTCTATATACTATTGTTTTGGGTTAAAATACGATTATTTAATTATAACTAATTAAAATTAATTGACTGAAACAGATTATTTAAAAAATTAGATACAGCCACGTTGATTTCATAAAGACTTGGGTCAAAACTTTAAAAGATTTCTTTTCTCACGTTTTAAAACATTCAGTTGAACTGAAATTTGATATACACGATTGTTTTGGATGACAATAAGATACTTTAATGATAATTAATAACAATTAATTGCCACTTAATATTGTAATTGTCATATGTATGTACATTATGTTAATTATAACTATTTAATAAAAAGTAGCTAAAATAAATTTTTCTTTGTTGATCTACGTAGGAATTGACTTAATTTTTTTTTATATTACTTGTTTGTAATCAGAAAGTTAAGTATTTCTGTTATAGTTTTCGTAGGAAGAAATTACATGGATTTAACCTAATTCTCTCTTAAAAGAATTTTTGTATAGATGTTTGGGATATTTTTTCGGAATGAATAGTTTTACTCAAAGTATTGCTTTAGAAGTTGTAAACGGAACTTTTCTTGGTTCTCTTCAAATTTATAATGTAAATCATTTGAGCACTTTTAAACTACAGTTATCTCTTATTAAACTCTTATTTAAATAAATTGGAAATTTCATCTTTCCCCGAAGTTTATGTATAAAAAACCGGGTGGTTTAAAAATGAGTTTGAGATCGCAGATGCTCAAAACAGTCATGATTTCGAATCCCTGATTGCACGAATTATCAATTCTTTGGTAAGATTAAAGTTTGTGTGTGTGTGTGTGTGTGTAAATTGATATAACTCACTCTCAAAAACCTCAAGTGGTCGTGGTAACTTAGTGATCAAGGTAACGTACTCGTGGCCTGCGCGTCATGAGTTCGAGCCTAGTACTACTGAAGAGTCGCCGCGTTAGGGGGGGGGCGATGCATGTTAAATCTATCGAAGCTCAAACGTCCTCCTGGTGGTGTGGTAGTAAGGAGAGGAATGTGCTAGCTCAGGTGTCGTCCTCGTCACTTCAAATTGCTACAATTGCGGTTAAAAATTACGAGGTCCGTCGCCAAAAGCCCTCGAGTAGCTAAATAGTGAGACGTTAACATTCACTCACTCACTCAAATACCTCAAGGGATCCAATGTGAAAGGATGAGATGTACTAAAGCTCATGTGTTGTTCGCGTTGATTGTTTTACTTTTGTAGAAATTAAATATTTAATACAATTTTTATAAGATACATGTATAATACAGTATGACTTAAGAGTGTAAGCTGTCAGGAACAAATACCTCATACGAAGGGAGATTAATAAAAGGGATAAATTTCTGTTCTATTAAAAATTACATTAATAATTAAAATGTGAATTAATTATCCTTTGAAATAAAAGTATTTATAGAATTTTTAATTGAAAGGGATGGGTACCCCCCCCTAACCGTCTTACGAGGGAACAATCTCCATTGCATTGCCGCTTTATCCATTGGGCGCTTGGGGCGGATGCCCAGGACCCAGGGCTCGGATAAATTGGACTTACCAGATTTTCTGGTTTATGGTTATAAATTTTGATCCTCCAGTGCCAAAGGGGCCTGTAGATCTTCTGTGCCCAGAGTACGAAATGAGCTTAAATCGGCACTGCCCCATTGGGTAAGTTATACAACTGTTCATACTCATTGCTCAAATTGTAAAACTGTAATTCACATGAACGTGTATTATGTAGTTCTATTTTATTTTCAATGTATTATACGCTGGAAAAACATAAATTTCAAGTCTTCATCTCCGCATTTTAATATGTGCTTCAATTGAGTGCCTCTTCAAAAACAAAGTTCATAATCACCTTTTCCTCTAAAGTGAACTGAATTTTTATTCAATCTTTGATTCAGCATCTTGAAAAAGCCACATAGAATTGTCCATGAGAAAATATTGTTTCCTTCGAGGTTATACTTAAACTGACTTTTTCAAACCTCTGCCCCTGTGATTTATTAATAGTCCTTCAAATATCAATCTTACATTGTCAGTACGAATGGCATATCCGAGTCCCCTCGAGTGTCCAGTGGGATCCTTGATATGCATATAATTTTGCCTTTATCTCCTGACAAAATTTCACACTGCAGTATACTCTTTCGAATATATTCACTGCCCATCTTGTGTCTGTACAGTTCATAAGTAATACTTAAATTTCTTAATATCATGACGATGCAGTCTGACTTCAAATTCAGTTTAGCGGGGTTTTTATCTAGAGAGAAACTGAATAAATATTGAAAAATATTTAAGATGCAATATAAAACTTTTAAGCAAAACAATATTGAAATAAGTATTAAAATTATTTCAAAATTTTTTTTTAATTTTTTTTCACGATACTTAAAAATATTATAAATACATAGCCCATAATATTGGAAAAAATGTGCATAAAATATTTATTTGTTACTTTTTTTAAAAGGTCAATAAAAAAAAATTCAACTACGAAGAAAAAAATTTTAGTATTAAAAGATTCATTTAAGAATGATGCGCGCGTACTGACTATATGGAGAACAACTTCATGCATTATCAGAAGTAAAAATAGACCAGGGCATCATTTTTGTGGTCAGACATGAATCAATGATGCAACAAGCGCGGAGTGATACTCTTCTTTTAGAGTAGGGAAAACTAAAACCATGCTCTCTTTACGTTTATAAAATTCAAAATTTGTATAAAATAGATATTTTCCCTCAGTGTTTTGTCAAAGAGGATGGAATGTTCATTCTGTATACTGTATCATGACTACCGTGTCTTTTGGATATACATTCTACTCTGAACGATTTAAAACACACACACACCTTCTCAAACTTTTAATATTTGCCACCCAATATTCAATCATAATTTTCCTCACCCCCCCCCTCCATACCATAACATTGTATTGAATTCGATAATAACGCACTTGGACGCTAAAACTACAATAAAAGGACCTTTTGACAGTGTTTGCGAAGAGTTTGTTTATTTCAGAGGATTTGCGTATTTATTCCTTTTCTCCCCCCAATACATCACATACGCACGGTTACGTGGAAAACGGTGACATTGGGGAACGAATCGCATAACTTCTAGGGCCGCGGTAGCCGAGTGGTATAGGTATCGGACCGTGGCTTGCTTTGTCACGGGTTCGAGCCCAGCACCACTAAAGACCCGCCGTGTAGGGCAGCGATGCACGTTAAATCTGTCGAGAGCTGAAACGTCCTCCCGTTGGCGTGGTGTGGTAGTTAGGAGAGGGGGTGCCAGCTCAGGTGTCGTCCACGTCACTTGACCATGGTTCAAAATTACGTGGTCCGTCGCCAAAAGCCCTCGTGTAGCTGAACAGTGCGACGTTAATATTCAATCAATCAATCAATCGCATAACTTCTAAGGGCTGCGGTAGTCCAGTGGTCAAGGTATCGGATCATGGCAGGCCTGTCATGAGTTCGAGCCCAGTACCACTTAAGATCCGCCGTGTAGGGTAGCGATGTACGTTAAATTTGTCAAGAGCTAAAACGTCCTCCCGTTGGTGCGGTGTGGTAATTAGGAGAGGGGGTGCCAGCTCAGGTGTCGTCCACATCACTTGACCATGGTTCAAAATTACGTGGTCCGTCGCCAAAAGCCATCGTGTAGCTGAACAGTGTGATGTTAATATTCACTCACTCACTGGCATAACTTCTAATTGGCAGTGAAGGAATTAAATATAAACCGTACAAATTATCAAGATGAGTGTTAATTTTTGTATGTAATCTTATACATGACAAGCCATGGGGTCACTGATAATTGTTAAACACATGTTCTTGACTCGGTATTCTTAAATTAGTTATAAAATACATTGCGCGGAGTACTGCTACATTTTTAAGTGTATTATATCAGTGTAAATGCGTATTTTATTTTATATTATAGGAGAATGTATTTTGTTTACTTTGAGTAAACTAATAATTTTTTAAAATCTTTTGCTTTCGACTTTTCAATATGTTCATGACCGCCCCTTCCCCCCTCATAGAGTTTAACGCTCCCCAGGGAAGCACACCCCACAGTTTGAAAAATGCTGATTTAAAATTAAAAAAGAATAAAGCAGCCAGATATTTTTAACGTTTTTCAACGTTATTTATACAACTAACCAATGCTAACTTATTTATATAATTTTTTCTAAAAAAAAATGTAGTCTTTGTAAAAATAATCTTCCAGATGATGTAAATATCGTAATAGCTGAAGCTAAATCATAAAGTGTACCAAAAAATTGCTTCTTATTTCAACATATATATATTATAGTGTGAACTCAAAGTCTTGACCATATTAATAAATATTTATTGTTTTCAAATAATATAATATTAGACATACATTTATTCGGATATATTGTAGGTACTGCTACGAATTTTTTTATACCATTCACCTCTGTAAACTGCAACATGTGTTCTATTGATATCTTAAAGAATCCCTAGGTGGTATTTCAGTTTCTGCCAAGTGTTCTTTAATGTTTCTTCTGCTACCCTGCTAATTTCATTAAGCATTTCGTACCACCGCATTATTGATTTTGCATCTAGAGGGTTGCGTCCAGAACAATGCTGAGTTTTAAGCTGAACATTAATGAGCAAATTCTTTTCTTGAAACCAAAGTCCACATTTAGGCTTTCTGTTGAAATGACACTGTTTCGGCTGAAGATGTCTTTTTTTACAAATGCTCCCTTGAGTCACTCTTGAAGGAGCATTCACGCCATCTATTGCACAAATAATTAAATAAATTAAATTAAATATACGAAAACTGACCTATTCAATGATTCAAAAGTTCCATTATTTTACTAAACCAGCGTTTCTCAAACTGTGGGGGCGCCTCCTATGGGAGCACGAGCATGTAGAAAAGTCGAAAACAACCGATTCAAAACTTTATTAATGTACTGTAAGTGTGCAAAAAATACATTTTGACATGAAAAAAATAAGACAAATTTACACTGATATAATACGCTTGTAAATATGTCGGTCTGTAAAACTCGTATTGTAGCATTAGCGTCAAATTATAGTATTATTGAGTTCAATAAATTATTGTTTGGAGAGAGGGGGCGATGAAAATTATGATTGAATATTAGGTCGCGAATATTGAAAGTTTGAAAAACAATGTACTAAACAGTTATTTTGGAATGAATTTTCATAAACAGTGCGAAACTCTTTGAGTTAGCCCTATCTCTTCGAATTAGACACCATCGTAAATCACGTGATATAAAATAGATACTGTACGATTAAAATCGGTACAATTAATGCCACAATTTCTTCGTAATTTTCTTCTCTCTTTTCTGAAGAAATAAATGGTACTTGCGTATTATCGCAGCCTGTGAAACGGCGCACGTGATTACCAATTCAACGCGTAAGACACATAGGAAATCGCGGCTGCCAACTTGGCGAGTTATTAATAGACTTGGCGAGTTATTAATAGAGTTGGCGATTGTTGCCTTAATTCGTAAGTATCAAATATATATATTTGAATTTTCGCATAAATAATGGGAGCGATAAATGTTATGAATATCTATCGAAATATACTATAAAAAGCTTTTGATAAAATGCGACCCGTTGTCCATTTGAGGTTCAAAGATCTCACTTTGACGTGATGTGGAAGTTTAGAGAGTGGACTGTGTGCCAACTCAAGTGTCATCCTCGTCACTTGATGGAGGTTGAAAACTATTAGGTTTATCGCGAGTAGCTTTTGCATTGCTCTAGAGTTTAACTTAAAGAAAAATGAAATTGAATCATAATAAATAAATTATAAATTAAAGTCTCTTGGAACTTTTGATCATATCAGCCGCCTTCAGTAAGATCTAGTGCATTTAATAAAATTAGAACAAAAATTAGTTGCATATTGTATAACTGTGTGATAGTTCGTACTTAAAAGTTTTTTTTAAGGAAATTGTTTTCGAAAATAGCAGATACACGAGTACCGGAAAGTAAACATCCTGTCCTATCTACTTAGGAAATTCTTGAAGAAGGTGAATACATTAATAGAACACTTTTTGTTGAAGATTTAAGATGAAAAAAATTTTAGTTTCTGAAAATTGTATAAAAAATTTCCCAATTTTAGGACTGTAGTCAATTTTTCAATTCCTACTAATAGTTCATAATCTTCACACACTCACACGTATATATGTCTATAATCTTGTTCAAATTTTCAATCGTTAATAAAATGTATACTTTCTATTCATCCATTAAGTTCAAATACATTTTTTTAAACTTGTAGCGGATGATACTTGATGTTAATACAGTTTTTTCATATATTAGCTCATTAGTTAAACTTAATTAATGAATAAATAGTAACAAGCAAAAATAATAGTCCAACAGCATACATAAAAAGGAAAATCGCTCGTTTTGTCTCTTGAGCAGAATGGTAGCGCGTTGGACTTCTAATCCAAAAGTCATGGGTTCAAATCCTACCTGGGATGGTTTAATTTCTGCGAATGACATTTATGAATGAGGAAATAGTAACAAACAAAAATTACAGTCCAATACCATATATAGAAAGGAGAATGGAAAATTGCAAGAAAAATTGCTTTCTATTTTGCCACTTAATATTTTGATTATGTCCTATGTATATACATATTTATATTAATTGTAACTATTTAATAAAAGTAACTAAAATAAAATTTTTCTTTGTTGACCAAAAAGTAGGGGGAATTGACTTTATTTTTCTTTCATATTACTTGTTACTTCTATTGTGATTAAAAAAGTTGAGGAAAATTTAACTCTTTTTCTAAGCTGAATGGGAAACAACGTTCTAAAATTGTTTTTATATGCGTTTTATTTGTTCAATACAAATTGTGTGGTAAAGTTCTCGTGTGTCTTAGCATTATCGAAAAGCATTTTTGAAGGAGATTTATTTGTGTGCATCTCATTTGCGGCTTTAAATATTTATAAAGCCGTACATTTCTCTCACAGATATCCATAAAGTGTGCGTAAAGGAGTGGTGTATTTTCAAGGATATAGTAGAAGTTTAAGATATTGTACAGCAGCCTTTCTCAAACTGTGGGGCGTGCCCCCATTGGAGGGCATGATGACTTTAAGAGGGGGGGGCGGAAGCAACAAACAAAAAACATTCTGACATAATATAAATAAATTACACATTTACAGTGATATATTATACTTATAAATGTATCAGTGCTATATAATATATGTGGGAGTCCGAATAAATCTTCGAATAAAAATCAGACTCTTCAGAAGGCGGGATTTTAGATTGGCGAGGTGGTTTGTCTAGGGGTAAGTATTTAAGGGTGAGTGATGAATTAATTGAATCAAAGTCATTTAAACACAGATACTTCATTTAAGTAAAAGAGAATTTATTTAAAGTTAAAGGGAAATATTTACAAAAGGGGATATTTACAAAGAGAAAGACACGCAGGAATTAGGTTAATTAAAAGTTGAGTTATACCCCTTTTTAGAAGACGGGGAAATAAACCTTTCTCATTCTTGGACGTTAGGACTGGTGGTGCCACGCAGGGCGCGAAAATGCGGTAAAGACGCGACGTGTTGAACAAGCAGTGGTTAGTAGGCCTCTGCCGAAAAATTATTCAAGCCGGAGCTACGAAAGCTCACTAGATGGCGCTGCTTAGGAATGCAGTAATAAATAAAATTGAGATTTATGGTCCTCTGAAAAGGATATGACTCAACCTTTTAACAAAAGGTTTCAAAGGGAAAATCCTACATATATTTTATAATTAATTTAACAAAACGAAGTTAAGAACAAGTTTAATAATTATCAGTGACCCCATGGGATTGTCATATGAAATTATAAGCAAAAATTAATACTTAACTATATAATTAGTGCAGTTTATAATTAATCCCTTAACTGCCGATTAAAGGTTACGCGATTCGCTTCCCATTACCAACCATTTACTACGTAAATGCGCGTATATGATGTATCGGGGGGGGGGAATTAAAGAAGCACAAAAATATTCTGAAATAAGTAAATTCTTAACATTGTCAAAGTCCCTTTATTGCATTCCAATGCCTTCGGAATAATTTTTTGGATAGCAGCGCAGAGAAAAGATCGTACTTCGGAAAGACGTATATATACGTCCGGGAAAATTAATGCTTTGGCTGAGCGAGACGTATATATACGTCGGTGGCACTTAAGAGGGTAAGGTCGTATCGTAGTTTTAGCGTCGAAGTACATTATTGAATTCAGTACATTGTTATTGTATGAGGGGGGCGCGATGAAAATCATGATTGAATATTGGGTCGCGAATATTGAAACTTTGAGAGGCCCTGTATTACTACTAGAAAATAATGCTAAGTTCCTTTAATGCCAAACTAACTCGAATAAAAATATTCAGATAAATACTAGTTGAGGATTGCCATACATTTCGGGTATGGTATCATGAGTTACTTGTCGGTCAGTTTTGAGTCACCTTTTCTGAAAACATTGCAGTGTGTGTGGTCGCAATAACCGTCATGGTCATGGTCTCGATTTCTTGGACGGCGTTGTTGAGTCATCGGTTCATGTCTCGATGCCACTGAAGACCTTAGGGAAAAGGAGCTGTTGTATGTTTATTTTTCAAGATTAAACATTTTAACGTGGTGTGGAAGTTTTGAGAATGGGATGCCAGATCAGGTGTCGTCCTCGTCTGTTGACCGTAGCTCAGAACTAACTCAGATATTCAACTTTTTCACAGGATCGGCTGGGTGGCACAGCTGGTTTGTCGCTGGCCTTCTGCACCTAAGGTTGCAGTTTCGACTCCGGTCTAAGTCTCGGGGGATTTTCATGATGCAGAAAATCGACAGCGTCCATGTCGTATGATTATGCGGCATGTAGTAGCCCCGTTTGGCGTGGGTGCTTCGGCAAAACTAAATTCCTAAGTACAATTTCACATCGTCAGAGCTCAGGTTCTTCCTTCTGGGGAGGAAACTGGGCGTCAAAATAACTTGAGGCAATTGGTATTCGCCTATATGGTGCTGCGCTAAAAAGTGATACCAGCTCCTGGGGAATGTACTAGGTCTACAAAGGTAAAAATACCCATCCTCAGCCCCATTAGAAAAAAACAACTTTTTTGTAGGCCGTAGTAGCCTAGTGGTCAAGGTAACGGACTCGTGGCCGGCGTGGCATGAGTTCGAGCCTAGTACCACAGAAAATCCGCAGTGTAGTGGGTGATGCACGTTTGATCTGTCAATGCTCAAACGTCCTCCTGTTGGTGTGGAAGTTAGGAGAGGGAGTGTCAGCTCACAGATGTCGTCCTCATCACTTGACCATGATTCAAAATTACGAGATCCGTCGCTAAAAGCCCTCGTGTAGCTGAAAAGCATGATGTTAATATTCACCCACTCGCTCATCATTTGATTCCTACTCCGAAGGCAAGGTCTCTTAAAAATGGATCTTGGTACAATTTTTGGGCCAAATTAATTAGGGGTCGAGTAGCCCAGGGAACTAAGAGCTACTTTATAGCTATTTGTAACGTACTCCAAAATCGAATTAACTAAATAACGTCGTTTTTGTAACAATGGAGACCATTGCACGTTAAATGTAATTGAGACTTTCTAATTCTTAACGTGGCTTAGTTTGAAAGTTTAAATGGCAAGATATTAACTACGGTCTCTTGTTTCTTTGGCTGTAAATCACGAGATGCCGTAGCCCATTGTATACGTTTACAAAGACGCTAATTGAAAAACGAAGTAAATAGATCTATCGAGTATCTAATTGGCTGTTCAGAAATTTTTACCACTCTGTGTATTGAGTGGTTTTTTTGTTTTCAGATTGCATGGGAATTGTACCAAGTCCCCCCCTAACACTACTTCTGAACTGTGGTACCCTATAGATTTAAATGTGAGTTTCTTATACATCCGGCATTACATTCGAGGGGGAAAACTCATTGAGGAAATCAGAGAAATAATAACGGTATGAACTCAATGTTTTAAATCATCCAGAGGGATGGTATGGAAATATTTGTAGAAGGACATTTACTTGGTTACATATTTTTTCCAATTCATTTTTCGCACCTTGAACATCATACACATTCGAACAAATCGAATTTTCAATTTTAGTATTAAAAATAGTGCATATTTTTTTATTTAAAAAAAAACTTATATGTTCGTTAATAAAATAACCTTAAAATATGAAAAAAGTAGTTGACAAAAATGTAAATAAACGTTTATAAATGTTTAATTTTTTCACTTTTTCTTCCAAAGCATAAGTTTTTGATTTTAGGTACATTTTTAAAAAGTACTATTGCACTATAGGGTTCCACATTTTTTATACTTCTATACAGGATGCCTGTGCATGTAGTAAATCTATTTTTTTAGTAAAAGTAATACATAGTATTTTGAAAAATAATCTTGTGAGAAAAGGGGTGAAAAAATAGAAATTTTCAAAATTTCGAAGTCTTGTAATTTTTTTAAAGAAACTATCTTAATATTTTAGTAAAAAAAAAAATAGGTTCATTATATTTTATGTATTGTTTTATATATGTGCAAAAAATATTTTACATATTTAAGAAAAATTTTTTAAAAAAATGGTACCTAAACATAAGCACGCACTATGGTATCTCAAAAATTATGTCCTAACAGAGAAAAACAAAATTTTCAACTAAAAAGTTATTTTTGTATTTCTACAGAATGAATAAAATACCGTTATTAAGATCACAAAAAAAATCGAATCTCTTGGAGTTTTGAATAAGCTCTTATTGGAGAATTTTAAAGATATATATCCCATAAACAGTCTTATTTTTGGCATTTTACTCTTTCGAGCATGTCCTGGTACCCTTATTGTTAAATTTTCAGCCGAAAGACACACACACTTAATTACATTTTGCGTTGTTATATGATCAATAGGGGTAGTCCTAGGCTATAATTTTATCATCTTGGCGAACTTATAACCTTTTTTGCGCCAAAAGATTGCACCAAAATAAGACTCAACCCATAACTTAATTTCAACGCCACGTTACGAAAAGGAATGTAAATTAGGAGAACAAGGTAGAGCAGTTCAGATGTCGCCAATACTCGAACTATTTCATATTACGAAAAAGTCATCTAGAGCAGGGGCAGGTGATTGTTTTGGCGCCAGGGCCACATTGGGGAAGTGGAGGATACAAGAGGGCCACACCTTTTTTTTTTTTAATTATTGCATTCTTAAGGGTCTCAGGGGTGTTAAATTTTTCTAGAGGTCTGAAAATATAAACGATTTTCAAACGAGTATAATTCTTTTAAATTTAAATTAAATGATTCGAATCTTTTACACATTATTTATAATGGAATGGGGTTTCAGAAAAGTATAAAATGTTTAAAATATAATAATAATTTTAAAAATCATAAGAATATGAAAATTCTATAATAAATATTAAGTATTTTTTGCTTTGCGCACGCTATTTTCTAAAATATTAGCCTCTGATGTATAAAACTTATAGAACTATACACAATACATCATACTCTTTAAACCCTACCTAATTTTAGTATTATATATTCTTTGTATTTCGAAGTATTTGCAAAATACTGCAATTTTTCAAATATTTTTTAAAAATGTATTTTTTTTATTTATTAAAATATGTAAGTTATTATTCTATTTATATAAAAGTATCTACAAAGTAATAAGAATGCATTTGTCTTTTTAAATCAACTTATAGCTAGTAATTAAACCTACTCTTTTAGAAAATAGCATGCGCGACGTAAAACTTAATAAATATTTCTTATAGAAAAGTTTCTTATTTTCATATGCTTATAATTTTTGAAATTATGATATTTTAATCATTTTATACTTTTCTGAAGCCCCATTCCTTTATAAATAATGTGTAAAAGATTCGAATTATTTAATTTAAATTTAAAGGAATTATATATATATACCTGTTTGAAAATTGTTTATATTTTCAGACCTCTAGAGAAATTTAATACCCCTGAGACCTCTTAAGTTAAATTTTCATCTCAGAAAATGTACAAATTGTTCCACAAAAAGCAATAAATATAAGTTAAAAAATTATTAAAAATATGTAAAAAGTAATGTAAGAGTTAAAAATACAGTCGCAGTTTTGTTCAATTTATTTATCTTGCTAATTTTATATCATGTATAGCACAGGGGGCGAGCCTTTACATTTTTCAAAAGAAATGTTTGATGAGGTACAGACGTGCCGTCAAATAATTTTGATTTGTGGTTATTGGGAATATATAATAAAACTAAATACTAACAACTCAAAACTTTTTTATTTTTCTACGAAAAAATACATTTGCACTGTATAGTAATAAATGTTTTAGTAAAAAACATGTAAAATTAAAATTAAAGTAGCATTGGTGTGAATTCTATTGAAGATTACGAGTAGAAGACAAATAACTTACATTAGGAACTTAAGACGTTACTTTTAGCAGAATGCACGCTGAATTGGAGTCATCCGTCAAACGGTTTTTAAGCGAGTTTTTAATGTTATTCATTTCTGAAAATAATGACTCGCGTAGGTACGGGTAGATTAAAATATAGTTAAAATTGCATGGACCAGCTTCTTAAAACAGTTATATGTATCTGGAATCTGTTTAACAAACGAAGTTCTACATATAACTGTTCCAGAACTTTAAACACACATCGCTTTGTTGCTTTTATTAATCATGCACTGTTTCTCGGTCCACCAAGTTTGAAATTCTCCATTACACTTATTATCTTGCACTTATTGTTTCTTTGCTAAGCTAACCATGTTAAAAAAAATTACGGTTAAAAATTGTAAATTTAACACAAATAAACTTTAAGGTATCCGAACACGTTCGGAGCACTTTTTAACAAAATAACATATTTAAACATTATAAAGGCTTTTTTAGAACTCAATACCAATAAATACTAATATTTAATTAACAATATTTAAAATAAATTGCCTAAATTTCACAGAAATCACAATTATAAGTGAAATTTTAGCAACCTTTTTGTAAAACTTCAAAGCAATTAAAGAAAAAAAGTAATAAACTTATATTAGTAAAAATATTACCAAAACAATCTAGATGCATTTATCTAGAGAATGTACTAAAATTTTAATGTTTTATTAAAATTTGAAAATTTTAGAGTTGATTGAGTAAACATAAGAAAAATCACATTCTTTATATGAGACCATTATTTAAATTACAAGCCCTAACTCAAATATTCATACAATAAGCAATATTTTAGTATATTCTCTAGAAAATAGCATAAATATGAGGTGCAAAAAGTTTTATAGAAATACATATGTAATATTTTGAGTAATCGGACTCGCCATGATAGATTTCGAGTAGTTTAAATGCCTACCTCTCTGGTAGATCAAAGACCCACTTCTGGTTTTTCTAACTTAATATAATTGATTGTAGCTTAGCCTCTAGGTAGTGTAGAAACAAAACCAAATATGTTTTGTAAAGCCAAAAGATGGCTCTATTCAATAAAAGAGAAAACAAAAATATCTGTCTTGACCGAATTTCGTTATTTTCAACGTGTTCGGATACCTTAAAATGCAGTTGTGTCAACGAAATTTACCATGCAAACTTCGCATCTTTAGCAATTGCAGTTCTAGACGTAATTTAAGAAAGAGAAATAACAAACGCATATGCTCCCCGCCGCATCACGACCCATCACTTGCGTTTAATCGTAATACCTCATGGAGAACTTCGTTATTTTGAACTAAAATGCAAACTGTTTTGATAAGTGGAGTGCCATCAATAGCACGCGTGTCACTAGTTCGCCATCCCTGATCTATAGCTTCATGTGCATTTAATTTTACAAATAGTTCAATTTAGACAAATGTACCCCTTACATACTTTTCTACAATTCTTTTGAAATTAGGAGTGAGATTGTTTATTGAAATTCTCCTTGTACATCCTGCAAATTAATGTAGTTAATTTCGGTTCAAGGCGAATTATCTGACTGTCTTGGCAGGGCGCATGTGGCACTATTGAGACCACCCCTATTCTAGAGCAATGTTAATGTTAGCCACAACCAATCATTAGCTTTAATTTTACTTCGAACTCCTCTAATCTAAGTCAATTCTATTTGAAGTAATGATAAATGGATGGGTTTTAGAAATGAACTGTAAAATATATGATGGCTAGTAGCAAATTAGTTGCAAGAAGATACAAGTAATTTGATTGTCTTTAAAAGAGAATTCAGCAAACAGATAACAAAGGCGCCTTACTTTTGATATACCGACTTCGAATAAAAAAATACCATCGCTGAAGACGCACAACACGAGATGCGGCAACCGATAGACTTCAAACAAAACCCGCCGCCAACTGACTCAATGTTTTAGAATGAGAAAAGGTTTGCAAAGTTTTACTGGAAAAGAAGGGGCATGTATACTCTTATTTTGAGCTGGAATGATTTTTTGAATGTAAATATAAACCCTTTTATAAAAATTGAATTGTAGGAAACTTTTTTTTTCTAACCATTTAATTTCCTTTGGAAGCTTGAATTTTCAATTAATACGTATTGATTTTTCGTTTGTTACGTTATTTTGTATTTGATTTGTTTTTTACGTCAAATTCATATAATATCAGAGCTACATTATGATCTTTTAAAAATGAATCCCACACTTTCGATTGCGCTTAAATGATATTTTTTTTACGATATCTGAGTTCCACACCGTATCATGGGAATGTCGTGGTAAAAGAGTTGCTGTTGTTAAAGCCCCCTGTCTGATGCTGTTAGGTAGCTGCGGTAGCCTAGTGGTCTAGGTATCGGATCGTGGCTGGAGCACGTCATGAGCTCGAGCCCAGGACCACTAAAGAACCGCCTTATAGGGGAGCGATGCACGCTTAATCTGTCGGGAGCTGAAACGTCCTCCCGTTGGTGTAGTGTGATAGTTAGGAGACGGGGTGGCACCTCAGGTGTTGTCCTCGTCTCTTGACCATGGTTCAAAATGACGAGGTCCGTCACCAAAAGCCCTCGTGTAGCTGAACAGTGCGACGTTAATATTCACTCCCTCACTGATGGTGTTAGATTGAGCCCGAAGAAATTCATCGCAGCAAAAGGCTAAATATGTGCCTGTCATTATGCGTAGCTTTGAGCACCATACAGATGTCAATACAATTTGGCTCGGTTTCACCCCAATTTCCACCTACTTCACGAAATGAATTGAGGCTATTTCGAGTGTCCCCCTGCCGCACAGGCACTATACATTTACAAACATCCATGTCTTCTTCATGAATCGAACTCGGGCCCTACGGTACAGTTAGCATCATTAACTACTATACCGGATAGTTGGCTGGTAAAAGAATCGTTATAGATATGAATTTGTGGTTTTCTGTTGAATCATGGATTCAAAAGCTTATGTAACTTGGTTGATTCACGTTAAAACTGTAGTCTGCTTCTCACGTTGGAGAGGTGTAGAAGTTTGGAGAGCGAAATTCCGTTTAATGTATCGCTCTCGTCACTCGACTATGATTAATAATTACGAGGTTCCGTCGCCAATAGTCTTGGGTCTTTTTATCGTGCGACACAATCAATTAACTTTGTAACCCAATTCTATTTAATGCGCGGGACCACGTTAACCTTTTTGGTTAATGTGACCAGTTAACTTATATGGTGAAATAAACAATGGTTTGTATAGCTTTTTGTAGACCTCCACATTGTGTTTAAAATTCTGACACGCGTAAGTGTGATGTGCAAGTTAGGAAAAAACGTGCTGTCATTTAAAATATCACTGTAAGTTCATAACTGAGGTTCAAAAATTACGAGGATTATCTTGAATATTTCTTTGTCGAGGCTGAAAGTCTTCCCATTGGCGTGGTGGGGAAGTCTGGAGAGGGAAGTACCAGTTTGGGTGTCGTCTTCGTCATTTGACCGTGGTTTATGACCTATAGCCCTCGTGTTGCCTTAGAGAGTGACGTTAATGTAACTTTCCCTCATGTACTCAATGACAATAGTACCCATCAGTGACGCACACATGAAGTTTTCAAGGGGGGGTCCGGGGTCGAAATTTCACCATTCCTATATCATGCTCCTCTTGATTTTGTTGATTTTCGGTAACAAAACACAGTAAAAAACTAATTATTGAATAAATAATTAGCATTAATTAATAAAATTAATCATTAATAATAAATACTTAATTAAATTTTACGTACTATGTACTTAGAATTATAATCAATCGGAAAAAAAATCAAGGGCTTTGGGGGGCGATCTGGACTCCCAGGACCCCCCTTGTGTGCGCCACTGGTACCCATGATAAAGTAAAACAGCACATGTTTTACTTAATTTCGTCAAATAAAGATCTTGGGCCAATTTAATTAACCAATCGGCTTTAACTTCTTCCTACATAGTTTCCTACAGTAGGACTAGGCTTCGATTTTAAAAGGGTTATTGTATCAAATTTTATTATGTATTTTAGAACTATTCAATCCATCTTACTAGGTCTACTATACCAGTATCCATAAAGTGGAGATCGATAGCCAGAACATCGATTCGATTCCATCGAATAAGTAGTCATATGATACACATCAAGTTGGATTAGGCTTAGACGTCATTAACACAATGTCATTTTAAGAAGTCAAGTGGCAGTTTGGTATCATCTTCGTACTATTTGAACACAGTCATACACCTTAAGTTACAAAAAATAAAGGATTCTGTTACTTTTTCTGTCTATATATAAAAGTTTTTCATGATGCTGTAATAAATTTACTGCGTACTGCTATCACAGAAATGCCAACATTCAAGACAACTCGCCAAGTTAGCAGCCCCGATTTCGCAAGTGTCGTACATGCTGAATTCACAGCCATGTGCTTCGTTTCATAAAATGTCCCCCCAATGTGACTGCAATAGTACATTATTGCAAACTCTCGCAGAAAAATATCTCAACGATTGCCTGGACTGGAATCGTTGCGTGAGAAGAAAGGCGTTGTCTTATAAGAATTATTCAGAATCACAACACAGAACTAGAAATACTCCACTTTCCAAGAAGCTGCTGGTTTATCAAAATATACAGGCTTGATCAATGAAGTGTTGGACAATGCAGCTTCAATAATGAATTTAACTGAGTGAGTGAATATTAACGTCGCACTGTTCAGCTACACTAGGGCTTTTGGCGACGGACCACGTAATTTTGAACCATGTTCAAGTGACGTGGACGACACCTGAGCTGGCACCCCCTTTCCTAACTACCACACCACACCAACGGGAGGACGTTTCAGCTCTCGATAGATTTAGTGTGCATCACTGACCTACACGACGAGTCTTTAGGGGTACTGGGCTCGAACTCGTGAGAAATCCAGCCACGATCCAATATGAATTTAACTGAAGAGGAGCGCCAAGAACAAATTTTTTGAAAAGAAAAAAGATCAAATAAACATAATTACATAATACATGTAAATTACAGTCTGAGTTGGTCCGTTGCTAGGCTGACACACATGATGCACGCATTCAACGGGTTTCCCACCACTTAGTTTTTATAAAATACACATATTCAGACGCACAAGACCCGAGAAACACTTTATAAATTTCGAATCTTTGTAATATGATTTTTTTTGTATCTTTGTAGAATATAATGAATGAAGAGTGTTTTGCTTTTTCTTAAAGAAAAAAACGTCAGCACAACAAAGTAAATCAAATGGAAACTTATTTACAAAGAACTGAAAAAGTTTTTTTAAAGAAAAAGGAACTTGATAACTTTTTAGACAAATATCCGTTTGACTTCCGTCCCCATAAATTTTTCATTGTTTTCGGGTCATTCCGTTGCTTACGGTACACCGAATAAATCAAATGCAGAAATCGGATACAAAGTGATGTATCATTGCTCCAATGGAGCGAGTTTTTTGAAAGAAAAAAATGTATAATGGTGTTTCTTGAATGAACTCTCCCGGTTGAGTTGATTTTTTGTTTGTTTGTTTTTGTTTGATATTTTTATGGAAGAAAAATGATCCTGATAGTCATAGATAATCAGTTATCTGAGAAAGGAAGCTGTACTAGTATATTCTCACTGGTGTACTCGAAACACATTATTAAAACACCATTCATTACATTTCATTGTTTGATCCTAAGACTTTTTTTCAATTCCTACTAATATAGTTCACTCTCTCCCTATATATATATATATATACATATATCTTAACTTTTCGACAGGGCTCTGTTTCTTTCTATGCATGTCTGCACTTATTTTGTGTTTCATTATTACTTGTATGTTTCTTTATCCTAATTTTTTCTATAGATTTTTTTCTTATTATTCCTCTCTATGAGAGAAACATTATTGTTCTCTTTTAATAATATTTTACTTCACTGTCTGGTTTATCATTCACGTCTGCTGTACGGGGAAGGTGGATCCATAAAGCATTGGTTAACCCTAAATCTCTGGCCTAATTCCGTGACAGGTCTAAAAAATCATAATAGGTCTCCGTTTTAGTCCAAAGACTCTTTTTGTATCATTTGTTGTGTTTCTTGAACTCCAATTTCTTTTTTCTTTGGCATTGTAGGTTTTACTCGGTAATTTGTTTTATTATACTGTATATGTATATATATATATATATATATATAGTTGGGATTTTTTCAATCACGCTAATGAAATACTTTCTTTTCTTCCATTCAAGCTCAAATACATTTTTTTAAACTTGTAGTGGATGACACTTGATGTTAATACAGTTTTGTCAAATTTTAATCCATTAATTAAATTTTATTTTTTAATTTTAAATCTATTCTGCGTTATATCTGTCGAAGTTACTACTAGATGCAACAGATGACACCAGTACGTTTGTCTAACGAAGTAGAAATTGACTTTGAAAAAAAATTATATAACTTGTTATTAAAATGAACAAGATATACACGATCAAAATATAATTTTCTAGTTCAACGTTATTTACATATTTATTGCAGAAATAGACTGTTAAGGCAAATATCCTGGTTTTTTAATGGTTCAAGACATTGCACCGACAAAAGCTGTTGTGCAAAATAGAATGGTGCCAAATGCATGTCAAATTTATCAGCAAAAATATATAAGTATCAGTATATAAAAATAAATAATATTTTGTGTTATTTATCATGGGCATTTGGCGGCCGTGGTAGCCTAGTGGTCATGGTGGTGAACTTGTGTCCGGTGTTACTCGAGTCACGTGTTCGAGTCCTGGTGCAACTGAAGTTGTGTAAAGAGGCTGATACATATTAACTTTTTTCTTTCAAATGGGGTTGTGGATTGGTAACTAACATTGCTGACTAAATGCATTCCCCGGGAGTTGGTGTAACTTTTAGTTAGTGTGGCACCATATAGGTGGACACCTATTACCACATCCTTGTATGATGTAATTTTGATACCCAGTTTCTTCAGAGGAAGGCACCCGAGCTCAGACGATGTGATATTTTACTGGAAATTTAATTTTGCTGAGAGCACCCAAGCCAAACAGGCACTTTAAGGATCTTTAGCATGCCGAATAATCATACGACAATGACGTTGTTGATTTATTGCATCATGAAAATCCACCGACTTGCATCGGAGTCGAACCCGACACCTTAAGTGCACAAGGCCAGTGTCTGACCAACTACGACTCCTGCGGCAAATGCTAAATGTGTCATGGCTAAAGGGCCCCACGAAGGCGTGAAGTGGAAGTTAGTAGAAAGAGGTGCCGATTCAAGTGTCGACCTTGGTACATGACTGTGACTCATAGTTACGAATTTCGTCGACAATAGACCTTGTGTTGCTCTAGAGTACGACATTAATTAAAAATACAATCAAATTTAGCAAACCATACAAAAATATTCTTTGAAAGGCATATTTCCTTAATGAGAAAGCTGACATATATATCGGTACTTTATCTGATTCTTCTTAACTCAGTGCGTCTCAAACTTTCAATATTTGCGAACCAATATTCAATCATAATTTTCATCGCCCCTCCCCCCTTCCTGCATACAGTAACAATGTGTTGAATTCAATTATACTTTATAAGGGGGGGTGAACCTTTATGCATCAACGTGCCATTTTTCTGTATAAATATTTAATGAGGTATAAACGTGCCACCAAATCAATTTTGACTTGTGATTATTGGGAAAATAATAAAACTAAATACTAAAAACACAAAAATCTTTATTTACTACGAAAAAAATGCATTTTGTGCATTGTAAAGTATTAAATATTTTGTTATACGTGTAATTCAAATTAAAGTAACATTAGTGCGATTTTTGTTGTTGCAGATTAGATTACAAATAACTTATATTAGGATTATAAGATGTTACTTTTAGCAGAATGCATGCTGAATTTAAGTCGTCTGCCAAACAGCCTCTAAGAGAGTTTTTAATGTTATTCATCTCTGAAAATAATGACTCGCAGGCATAGTTAGATGAAAATATGGTTAAAGTAACATGAACCAGCTTCTTCAAACAGTTAAATGTGTGTAGAGTTGAATTCCATGTTTCCAAAATTTCGTTATTCGCCTTTTTACTTATACTGTTTGTTCATCTTTTTTGTTTCCAATCAATTTCAACTTTTTTTCTTCTTTCAATAAGTTTTTGAATCCATATTGAACTAGACTGGGAAATCAATCAGTTGCATTTCAAATTCTTCAATTTTCAGCCAATCGAATTGGGACAAGTTCATTTTACCCAATGAACTCACCTTAGGGTACATAATAAACTTGAGATTTTCCGATAATTCTCTGAACTGAGACAATCTCGCAGAAAATTCCTTGATTGACGAATCAATTACGGAAATATTTTTGAACTAAAATGCTAACCGTTTTATTCGGTGGAGTGTCCAAAATATTGTGTCGGCGTGCCATTGGTTCGCTATCCCTGTACTATACTTCGACGCTAAATCTTCAATACGACTTTAATCTCTTAAATGCCACTGGCGTATATAAATGTCTTGTTCAGCCAGTGCATTAATTTCCCCAGACGTATATATATGTCTTTCCGAAGTACGATCTTTCTGCGAACTGCAATCCATAAAATTATTCCGAAGGCTTTGGAATGCAATAAAATGACCTTGACAGAGTTGGCGAATAATTTACTTATTTCAAAGGATTTGCTTATTTATTCCTTTTCTACCCCACCCCCTATACAACATACATACGTGTTAAACCGTGGCATTAGGCAGCGAAGCGAGCAATAATCGGCATTTAAGGGATCATTTATAAAGCATAAAAATGATCAACGTAAGTGTTAATTTTTGCATATATTTTTATATGTGACACTCCTGTGGGGGTCATTGTTCTTAACTTAGTTTTGTTAAACTAATTATAAAATTGCGCAGTACAGATATATTTAAAAGTGTATTATATCAGTGTAAATGTGTACACTATTTTTGTATTTTGTCAGAATATATTTTGTTTCTTTAATTTTACTAAATTAATATTTTTTTTAAAATAAACTTTTGTTTTCGACTTTCAATATGCTCGCCCCCCCTTATAGGGTCAGCACGCCCCCTAGAAGAGCGCGCCCCACAGTTTGAGAAATACTGTCTTTTAACAAGATAAGATGTAACTAAAAAAACTTTTTTCGAATCAGTAATTACAATGAGAATAAACTTCTATTACCGGTATAGAAGATTTATCTATTCGTAAGTTTTAGTGTGCATTATTATTAAAATCTTATCTTATTTCCAAATTTTTTTAAAGAAAGATTCGAATCGTTATGATAACCTATTGATGTACAATGCTTTGCTGTTTGGAATTTTTGGCACCGTGTCCTCTTGAGACATATTGTGCCAAAAACAAGGTGAAAAAATATTCCACTTCCCTAATAAAAAAAATTAAAAATCTAGCTACGCGTGCGGATAATATATAGAGTAAAATACTGTTAAATTAAAGATATGGAAAGAAACCAATTTCGTGTGTGCAATAAAAAAGTATTTGAGGAGGATTCCCATGTAAGTCAATTAAAATATAGTAATGACGTTGCAAGGCGGCGCATTGCTGTGATGGAATTATTTCATCACACTGAGCTAAATTCATGTGACGTCAGAGTCACACCATAAATACAATCACGTGTTTCCATCTAGTCATTTAATGCACTTTGCTGTTGCCAGCGCTTGTTTTTGTGGAAACCTTATTTTTTTCAAAAAGTATATTGGTAAGGAAAAAATACACCTAATTGGACACTACAAGTGTAAAATTAGAATTTTTTTTAATAAAATTGAAACTTTTTTTAAATTAATTTTAACGTTTGAATAACTTTACCCAATTTAGTAATTTGGTGTTGTTTCTTTAGTTCATAAATAGAATAACAATTACACAGGTCTACTGTCAGTTTATTTTGAATTCAATGGATAATATGTGATTGTATTTATCAGATAGCCATCATGAATTTAGTCCATTCACGTCGTTTTGATGAATTGCTTCACGCGAACGGCGCAAAACATTCAAATTATAATTTTATCGACCACTTGGTAAGTTAATACAAAATCATAGCCACGGAAGTCAACATTATATCAAATATTCTTGTTTTGGATTAGCAATCGTTTTCAAGAACTTTTGAAAACAATTTTATTTTCAGACGATAAAAAGAAAGGAATTTGAAATTGTTATCGCGCGTTTATAAAAGTTTGTAGATGATATATACTATACATGTGTTTTTAAGGTATCGACGAACACGTTCGAAGTACTTTAAAAAAAATAGCATACTAAAACATTACAAAAATGCTTCTTTTAGGAATCAGTGCCAATAAACACTAATATTTAACTAACACAGTTTAAATCACAGTTATAAGTGAAATTTTAGCAATATTTTTGAAAAATTTTAAAGCTATTAGAGAAAAAAGTAATAAACTTATATCAGTAAAAGTATTACTAAAACAAATTAGATGCATTTATTTAGATAATGCATTTAAACAAGTGTTTGCTTAAAACTTTAAAATTTTAGAGCAGACCAGGTTAATATTATAAAAAATGTGACATTCTTTATAAAACCATTATACAAGTACAGGCAGGAACTCAAAAAAATATTTATACAATTAGAAATATTTTAGTACATTATCCTGAAAATAATATAAATATCAGGCTCAAAAAGTTTCATAAAAATAGGTTTGTAATATTTCAAACTATTAGAATCGTAATAAAACAGATTTTGAACAATTTCAAACTCCACTTTTGGTAGTTTAAAGACCCCTTCCGATTTTTCTAATTTTATAAAATTGATTGTAACTTGTCCCCTCGGTAACGTAGAAGTCAAACTAAGAATGTTTTGTAAAGCCAAAAGATAACTTTATTTAATAAAATAAAAAATAAAAATATGGGTTTTGACCGAATTTGGTCATTTTAACGTGTTTGAATATCTTAAAGGGAAGAGAGTGTTATGTATACATTTTCGTACCGGTAGTATGATTCAATATACTTAAAACCAACAGAATTAAAAACTGAATACTTTGAATCAAGATGAATTTGATAATCAGTGGATATATATAAAGGGTGTTTTTTTGAGAGGTATAGAACTTTAAATTGCAATAAAACAACGATGTATTATTCGATTGACATGATTTTTTTTTATTCGAAAGATAATCTTGTGGAATTACATTTTAAATATGATTTCTGGCATTGGACTGTCACGGCTGGCTCGGATGTAGTCCAATCTGGACGTCCAATTTTCAATGACTTTTTCCAACATTTGTGGCCGTATATCGGCAATAACACGGCGAATGTGTTGTCTTCCAAATGGTCAAGCGTTTGTGGCTTATCCGCATAGACCAATGACTTTACATAGCCCCTCAAAAATAGTCTAGCGGTGTTAAATCACAAGATCTTGGAGGCCAATTCACAGGTCCAAAACGTGAAATTAGGCGGTCACCCAACGTGTCTTTCAATAAATCGATTGTGGCACGAGCTGTGTGACATGTTGCGCCGTCTTGTTGGAACCACAGCTCCTGGACATCATGATTGTTCAATTCAGGAATGAAAAAGTTAGTAATCATGTTTCTATAGCGATCACCATTGACTGTAACGTTGTGGCCTTCATCGTTTTTGAAGAAGGATTCCACCAGCCCATAAAGCGCCCCAAACAGTCAGTTTTTCTGGATGTAACGGTGTTTCGACATACACTTGTGGATTAGCTTCACTCCAAATGCGGCAGTTTTGTTTGTTGACGTAGCCATTCAACCAGAAGTGTGCTTCATCGCTAAACAAAATTCGCTTATGAAAATCGACCATTATTTTCGAAATAAAATTGCACAATTTGAAAGCGTTGTTCAGGCGGGGGAGTCTATTCATGATGAATTGCCAAACCAAACTGAGAATAAATCACTTTAAAGCTGTTAAATCGGTCGCCATCTTGGAAAGTAATGCCAACTTAAACTTCTATACCTGGAAAAAAACACTCTGTACAATGGTTATACGTAGGATAATCTCTCATCCCTTAAAAGATTTTTTTTGGTACAATGTTGAGGTACAATAAGGTATTAGTAGTTTCAAAGGAGGTGGGTAAAGATCGGCCTTTTTTCGCCCATCATAGTCATGAAAATTCAAAGTATTTATTGGAGCTATATTATTCATTATATTCATGTGAACCTTGGGTACTGATCTTTACTTTTATTCTAAAGTAGTAAGGAAAAAAATAGCAAGTCGCATAAAAAAAGTCATCAGACTTGGCAAATTCGTTGAGTTTAGTTATTTTAAACGCTTTTCCCAGCTTTCATTAAAAAAAAAAACTGTTAAGCGCTTTAAGCACCATATTTTTTTTTGGTCTCTCAAATACTACAACAATAAGGCTTTTAAAATGACATTCACATGTTTTGGTGCATCGAGCGCGTTGATGTGATACGAAACAAAATAACTTGTCCGCGAATCGGTCAAACTCACACGTCACGTGCGTGTTCAAACGTGTCTTCACCTCGAGCATGTCATATTGTAATACAAATATTTCTTTTGTAACGTGTCCATTATTTTACGTAGTATTGTATGCGTTTTGAGTATTTTATTAAAAAATAATATGCTCACGAACATCTTAAGCAATCGAGGATGTACTCTCTTTACTTAAATCGAGAAGATTCTTCATTTGTTCGACTCCAATTGTGATCACGACACACAAGTTCAAAAGTATATAACATATGGATAAGAAGACGAATCGGTCATAATCCAAACATTGAATGGTATCGTCAGTGCTAAGCTTGTACTAGAGTTGCTGGCTGCTGTGCACATGTTGCATCTGTACTTGGGATACTGGAGCCATAATCATACCCAGACGACAAAAACACAGTCTTGGATATGTTGATTCACTTCAAGACCGCTGCTACTGGATGGCCCTGTGACGATTCAGAATGTGATAAGGAAATATAATCGAAAACATTTGTTATAAATAGTTTAACATTTTTATTTTTTTCCTGTTTTCACCATTTAATAAAAGATTTTTTAATAAATAAATTACAGTTTAAAAAAATACTGAAATCACCCTTTTATAGTTAATCGAAAAAATTTGTAACTTAATCTTTTTAGTCGCCAAATATGGAAATGGGATCTGGAATTAGTCGGTACATACGGGAGGGGATCAGAAAACGGGTAATTGTTTGTAATGGTAATCCTGATCAGGACAACGGAACAAAATTATTAAATAACCGTATTATCATCGGTCTAGGACAAGTGAGCAAATTTCAAATTAATCTGTCCTTTTAAAGTAGGTAAAAATTAAGAGAGAGAGAGAGTTCACAAAAATTCCGATACATACAAGTGAAACTTATAAAAGGGTGTTAAAAAGGTCTAACATTTTCATTTCGACTGAGTATCAGTGTTAAAAAAACAACATAATATGAATTTTTGCCGATCGGCGAAAAAAGGCCGATCTTTACCCACCTCCTTTGAAGCAAGTTTAAGATACCCAGTTCCTTGGCTGGAACATTGCCAATTAATATCACGGTCCATTTCGAATTCGCGGGATGCCTAATTCCACTAGACAAATATCTACAGAATAATGAGAGGGTATTTCCCTATAAATTTAACTGTTTCTCAAAGCCCTTATTTGAGTGGTGAGTGGTGGCCACGGTGACCTAATGGTTACAGTTACGAGTTCGAGCCCGCAGTTTAGAAGGGCTGATGCGTGTTAAATAGGCAGTGGGTCTAAAAACCCTCTCGTTGATGGGGTGCCATCTCAGGTGTCGTCGTCATTGACCATAGCTCAAAATTACGAGATCCGTCGTCAATTGCCCTCATATTGCTTTATACGCGACGTTAATAAAACATTCACAAAATCACAGTCTCATCCAAATGTGGTTTTAATACTAAGATTTTATGGGGAGTAGGAAATCTCTATACCGACAATGTTAAATTAGCTGTTTACAATGTATCTTTTCTCAAAATCTGTTATATGTACATGTTTGAAATTTTTTATGCAATTAAAGTATACCTTTCTCATTATACAGAAATGAGCTTTTAGCTAATTTTGAATTTTTTTCATAATTTATAAAATATTTTATCAAACATTGTGAAATTTAACCCATTTTTCACCTAAAAATATTTGTAAAACAATTTTTGAGTTTTTTACAAAAAGCTCATTTTAGTATACAATAGCCATCATTCCAAATATATCATAACAAATTTACATACCTGTGAACAGTAGTTTCTCTGAAAAGGTACATCGCACATCAAAATTTACATTTTGAGATAAATTGATTTTATGTATACAATGAGACTTCTAATCGGCTAGGAAATAAAAAAAATAAAAGGCTCAATTTACAATTAAAGATACATGTTTTGGTTTATATCAGACGTTCAACTTCTAAGCAAAATTTAAATATATACTTTGTTTGCATTTTTTGCCATTTGAATGGGCGTGGTCCAGTTTCAACGATTATTTAAAAATAGGTTTTAAGGGCTTCTAATTATCCTAGAGGTTAAAGTACGGTATTTTTAGAAAGGTTAAAATCTATGCAGTTTGAAAATGTAAAAATCTCAAATTGTCAAAAAAAAATAAGATCTTAGCTTTCCAACACCCCTAATAATCTGGAAGTAGGGGGGCAGCAAGTCATCGGTTCAATGTACAGAAGATTGCGAACTCTGCAACATCTTGTTTCGGTAACTAAGTTGTAATGTGAGCTTCTTCGTCTATTTTAATTGGTGTCTAGGATCGCTTGCCACGCTGAAACGGCTCTCATTGGTAAATAGAACGAGATACATTGGACGAAAAGTTCAACCATAGCGTTCATTACGCTGTAAGCCGTACTGCCGCTGAACAGTTGCCAATTTTCCATTTCTCTTTCTGTATGTGGTGTTGACTATTATTTTTGGTTGTTAGTATTTATACAATAATAAAATTTAATTATTTCAATAAAATAGTGTAATAAAAAGAAATAACATTCTCACACACACACAGAAATGAGGCTTTACCAAGTGGGATTCAAACCCACGACCTTTGGATTAGAAGTCCAACGCGCTATCCATTGCGTAAAGAGACACAGATCGATTTTCCTTTATGTAGGGTGTTGGACTATTATTTTTGTTTGTTACTATTTATTCATTTTTTAATTTAGTTAAAGAATTCATATTTGAAAAAAACTGTATTAGCACCAATTGTCATCCACTACAAGTTTAAAAAAAATGTATTCGAACTTGAGTAGATAAATATATAGTATTGTATAAATGATTCAAAATTTGAACAAGATATATATTTATAAGTAAATATATATAGGAGAGTTTGAACTATATATAATAGTAGGAATTGAATAATTACATGAGTTATTTTATTTAAATTGAAAGAGAAATAAAAAATTTATAATAAAAATATCTTATTTTATTATAACACTACTTTTATTTGAACTAGATTCTTTATCTATAACATATTCCATCCAATATTGACTTGCAATTGAAATAATATATTCGTTCGGGCTAGTAACTATAAATATGGACCTCTTACTGTCAATGATGTTCCAGCTTAATGCGGTACTGTGCATGTTTTATATCTACGTTCTGCTCAATTTCCT
This sequence comes from Trichonephila clavipes, assembly GCA_019973935.1. Classification (NCBI taxonomy): domain Eukaryota; kingdom Metazoa; phylum Arthropoda; class Arachnida; order Araneae; family Nephilidae; genus Trichonephila; species Trichonephila clavipes. The sequence continues at coordinate 2,765 of BMAU01016008.1, read as the reverse complement.
TGTTCATCAATCCGTTACTTAATATACAGACATAGTCTTCATTTTTAATGATGGTTAACCGCCAAGTTCACTAATGTTTCAGAAACGCGATTAACAAAGCGTTAGAGACAGCACTTGGGAGCAGAAGTGACGTGATATTAATTGGTCTTTGAGCTAGGGTTGCAGCGTTTCTCAGGGAAACCAAAGTTGGAGGAGTGTATTAATTGTGGATTATGGAGATTCTTCTGAACAAGTTACGAAGTATCTTTATAAATATTCTAAATTTAATATTCTCAAAATATTCCTAAATTCACAAGTAATAAATTATACTGACATTTGTTCTGTGTTTGGATGATGCTATGAAGTTATACAAATATTTATCAAATATTTAATAAAGCAGTTCGAATAAAAACTGAAATGCAATAAGCTTATAATAAAGATCAATTAAGTATAAGTTAATCTTAAGGTATCCCACGTTCGGAACAGTGATTTAAAAAAAGCGTATAAATTGATAATTTTCATGGTATTTAATGCCACTTAGATCACGATACACGTATAAAATTGTTTTAAGAATATTATCGCAATAAAAAGTTATTTCAATGCATTGTTTTGGCAAAAAGTGAACAAAGAATTATTTTTTTAAAAAAATATTCTCCTTTTATGAAAAATGCTTCTACAATAATATTTCTCATTTTGATAGCTAAGCCTTCGCAAGAGAGCATGAACTAGGATTATTAAACATTCCTATTTTTTTCAGTCCCTAACAATTGAAATAATAATCAGTGTTCTTCTATAATGTTTTCATTTTGATGCATTAAAATATGAATAAACCCACTTCTAACTTGCATATTTCAAAAATCCTAGTTCAGACTCTTTACAGAGGTCTGAGCTATATATGGGCAAAATATTATTATTATAGAAGCAATTTTCATAAAAAAAGGAGAATATTTTTTTAAAAAAAAATAATTCAATGTTCTTTTTTTTTTTGCCAAAATATTGCATTCAAATAACTTTTTATAGTAATAATATTCTTAAAACCATTTTATACGTGTATTCTAAACTAAAAGTGACACTATGTATTTAAAAAAAATATTCGTTTGTAGGCTTTTGCAAAATCACGTTTCCAAACGTAGTCGAATACCTTAAATTCAGTCATATGAGCCGCTTTCTTTGAAAGTGGTATAAATGCATTTTATACTATATATGGCGATATTTACCACTTTCAAAGTAATTATATTTGTGTAATTTCATTAAATACATAAATTTATTTCGACAAAATGATGAAAATTTTTAAGGTTTCTTTGGGAACAGTTCATAAATAAAAAGTTCATAGCAGATTGCATTCAATGTTATAATTAACTAACTTTTTGTCAAAAATGGACTTTCACCACTTTCAAAGAAAACGGCTTATATTAGAAATTCAAAGAATAAGAAATTAAAAATAACCAAATATAAAAATAGAAATAAAGGCTTTTAAACGATTCAACCAAACATTTCGTATTTCATAGAACTTGAAACGTGAAAGAATGTGCCAAAAATTAATACTTTGTAAATAAACATTTGTTAAAATATTTTAAGTATATAAAACATGAAAACATAAGATGCATTTTAATGTTTTATAAAGCAAATTTTGTAAGAAAAATCGGTACTCTCTCTTATGTATTGTACCGACAACCAATGTGATAAAATTAAAGGTCTTCGCCAAATGCCGCGATATGCAGCCAATAGTAAAAACTGTTCCCATTTATGCAAAAACGCAATTTTGTTCTCATGTACGATGACATTTGGCGATGTTTTTCTATTTGCAGAAATTGGTTGATGGTATGATACGTAAGTACCAAAAAATAATTTTTCATAGATGGGATAATTTTGATTATTTTAAATCAATAACTAGCTTGAAAATTAATTTTTTTTAAATTTCTAATGGGCTGCGTATCGGTTTTTTTACCATTGCAGACCTAGTACATTCCCCGAAGCTAGTATCTCTTTTTAATGCGGCACCATATAGGCGGATACCAATCGTCGCAGGTAATTTTGACGCCCAGTTTCCTCCTTAGAGAGAGACACCTGAGCTCTGACGATGCGAACCTATACTAGGATTCAATTTTGCCGAGATCACAAAAGGCCAATAGTCACAATAGGGATCTTTTACATGCCGTATAATCATGCGACATGGCCTCTGTCGATTTTCTGCATCATGATAATCCACCGACTTGGGCTTGGGTCGAACCCGCAACCTTATGTGCAGAAGGGCAGCAACAAACAAACCACACAACCCAGACGGCTGAAAACTAAAGCAGAAATTTTCAAAAAGCAAAGATTAATTAAAATAATATAAAATATGATAATTATGTACTTATTGTTATCTACTGTTATCTTGCATTACGTAAAGAAAAGTATTAAAAACTTGATTTTACATATCTTAAGTTAGGTCTTCACTTCTCAGCTCTGAATCCACTAAATTTGGTACAAAATTACAAATCCAGTCGCCAATAGCCAAATATATTGTTTCTCTAAAAGAGTCAAATTTTAAATCAGACAGTTTGAATTGACTTTAGACATTTAAAAATGGGTGTTTATAATTTCTTATTCTGCAAAACCAGCCAATACGAACAAAACGTCTCAGGTTTAAAACTCCAAATAATACAAATTGTGTAATACACACACACATATTTCCAATGTTGGGTACAAAAGACAACTCAAACATAACTCTTAACACATTCACTGCCACACACAGTAAGGAAAAAAAAGATTACTGCGATGCCAACCGTATACATCAATTTCCC
>BMAU01016007.1:0-23555 GCA_019973935.1 Trichonephila clavipes | reverse complement strand
TTTTACTCTTTTAATTATTGAGACATTTGAACTCTTTCACTTAGTTTTTGCAAAAGTCAATCTGACAATACGTATATTTGTTGAGTGTAGTCGATATTGCAGTTTTTCTTCTGTTAAGTTTGAGCAAGATTTATCTATACATCTATACCAGTGCTTCTCAAACTTTCGATACTGAATGCCCCCTTTTCAATCACAATTTTTATTGCCCCCCCTTATACATTAATAATGCACTTTGACAGTAAAGCTATAATATGAGATCTTAATTATAAACCATACAAATTAATAACATAAGTATTAAATTTTGAATACTACTCTTTTAAGCAAAAAAATAAATTAATTAAGTAATTAGAAGTTCCTTTATAACAAAATAAAACATTCTTGATATAATAGCTGTATTGTAAGGAGAGTAAAGCCATGTGCGCGACAATGTTTACAAAAATGTAAAATGTTTTTTTTTTAAATGATTGCTCAAATTATAATTTGTTTTGAGCGAATTTTAATTTTAAGCCTCACAGAATTAGCATTTATATTTGATGTTAAATAATGAACAATAATATAAAATTCCGATGAAGAATAATTGTATTATTTTTAATATTTAAAGCAAAAAGACTTCAACATGTTTTAACCCGGGAGCAGGCGTGCACTCGATACGGTCAAGTGGGATTATTGAGTCACCCCAATCTTTTTTTTATAATTATTTTATTGTTCACGATACAAAACGTTATTTCAGTGAATAATTTAATTAAGAGAAAGTTTACTTACCTACTTTCAAGGACTTTTCAATTTTTCTTTCGTAACAAATAAACAGTTTTGCCAGAATTAACAATTTCGTGATCTGTGTGTCCCGCTCGACCACTTCCAGGTAAAAAGTGTATTCATTATGATAATATGTATGTTACTGCTAAAAACAATTGTTATGCTTTATATGTTTGAAAATACTCTTGATCTAAGTCTTCGCACAGTAATCCATCGAAGTGTGTGTGTGTGTGCTCTCCGTGGTTTTCCAAATATCATAAAACTGTTTTGCATGGAAAAAAGCGCAAAAAGAAATACATTACTTCCAACTTCCTTAAATGAGAAATAAACATATAAGAGAGGGGTCATAACTAACTGTACCAATAACTTAGAAGGTTAAACAAATTACAGCTATAATGTGCAATATTTCAAAAATAATGACAGTGATGAACTTTTTATGTTCCTAAATTTTTTCGATTCTGGATCTGGGATCTGTTTTTTCTCTGAAAGAGTAGAATGTTAGTTTTAAAAAAGAAAACGTAATAAAAACTCTCTCATCATGGGATTACAGCAAATTAAATAAAATATTTTTTATTTGGTTATTGGAAGAAAGATAGCTAATTAAGTATTGAAGACGTTTTTTTTATGACTTTTAATATCGCATATAACTTATATCAGAGTAAAAGTGCATTTTTTATTATTTCTGTAACTATTTTGTTTTAATTCATTCCAGTAAATTAATTATTTTTTAAATCTATTATTTTTGATATGTTCGCGCCCCACAGTTTGAGAAACACTGATCTATACATATAAATAAAAATGAAGTGTCTGTTTGTAATTTGAAATTAACAACTTTTTACTCAATGCATTTAAAAGTATATACGGTACTTACATGAAAAAAATCAATTTTTAAGATTTTTGTCTGTCTGTCCAGGCTAATCTCTGAAACGGCTGGACCAATTTTGACGTAACTTTCACTGGCAGATAGCTAATGTTATAAGCAATAACTTAGACCACTTTTATTTTAGAAAAAAAATTAGGATTCCGGGAAAATAAAATTAAAACCAATGAAATAGTGAGCAATATACGATTCAAATAGGGATTATTTATTTCAATAGGGAATATTTTTATTCAATATGGATTATTTTTTTTTAATAAGATTTACTTTATTTCGCAAGCCTTCTGTCTCAACGATTGCTAGCAGTTAAATCAAAATTTTTTCTTTGATTAGGTTGCTGCCTTTCGCCGCATTTCCCATTCATATCTTCATCCTAATAATTTTACAGTCCTTAACTGCATTGTCAAAGGTCATGCATCCCTTTCACTCCCTTCCTTGCGGCTTCGTTTGTGTTCGCATTTCACCCTACTTGCTACTTGACCTATTTTGATCCTAAAGATTTTAATCCTCACCCATCGACAGTGCCAAAGGTCATGCGTCCCTTTCACCCTTTGCTCAACAAAAAGCAAAGAAAAAAATAAAACAAAAAAGAAACATAGATTCACAAAGTAAAAAAAAGTTTTCGTAAACTCTGCGAAGTGAATAAACCATTACTACCTGTTCTCAGTAAAATCACTGAGAAAATTATTCAAAAAAGACTTTGTCAACATTTCAACGATAACGACATCTTAATTCCCCAGCAACACGGCTTCCTAGCCGGACTCTCCACATCACACCAGCTGCTGCGGGTGGTGGAGTATATAAAGACAGGATTCCATGACCAGAAATTAACCGCAGCTGTTTTCCTAGATATCCAGAAAGCATTTGATAGAGTATGGCATGTGGGGCTACTCTTCAAATTAATCAAAATTAACACCTCTCCCCACTTAATTAAATTAATTTCATCATTCCTTACTAACCGATCCTTTGCGGTCAAAGTCAACAATATCCATTCTACTAACAGAAAAATTAATGCTGGAACGCCTGAGGGTAGTTCCATCTCCCCAATATTATTCAATATATATGTAAATGATATTCCTAGAACCAGCCAATCCACGATTTGCATGTTTGCCGATGACACGGCGATCCTGGCCCAAAGTAACGAGCTACAACTCGTTACTCACTTCTTACACAAACACATAGCCAAACTAGAAGACTAGTTCTCTACTTGGAAAATTGCTCTTAATGTAGCAAAAACAGAGGCCGTCTTCTTCTTACACCACATTAAAAAGAACCACCAAAATTATATCTACACAATACACACATACCCTGGTCCAAAAACACCAAATACCTAGGTGTAATCCTAGACAAAAGACTCACTTTTAAATAACACATCATACAAATACGTAGAAATTTCAATATTTCCGTTGCTAAAGTTTTCCCCTTAATTGCACGGAAATCATGTTTATCATTAAGAAAAAAAATGCTTATTTATAAACTCGTTCTCAGACCAATTCTCCAATACGCAAGTCCAATCTGGGACCACGCAGCCTATTCTAATATCAAAATGCTGGAATCAGCCCAAAATAAAATTATTAAAATAATCACCGACTCTCCATGGTATGAGAGAAATGACGAAATTAGATTCGCGTTAAAACTTAAAACTCTAAAAGAATTTTTCAAAAAAATAGCTACTAAATTTTTTAATAATATTGATAATCATACTAACCGAGCAATTGCTCGTATCGAAAAATATGATATTAATCCTTTATTCAATAGACCTCGTAATATTTTAATTTAAATCCTATTTTCCCTCTTACTATCTTAAAAACTAAAATTAGATGGACGCGGGCGACGGCGCGAAAGCGCCTTTACCCAGGATGGGCGAAATAGATAAATCATGAAAGAAAACGGAACAAATCCAGAAACATTCCCCGGCAGAACGGGGAGGGAGGACGTACCCCGAAACTCGAAACGCTCTATCGAAGCAGAGCGCCGGCGGGGGGAGGGGAAGAACGCAGGAAGGCAGTCGGGACGGCTGAAAAGCAGTAAATCAAAGCAGTGACTAAGCACACAAGAACCCAGTATCAAAAGATGCAGTGCAAGGCAGCGAAGGAAATGTTGTAAGCAGAGTGTGAAAACGTGTTTTTGTCGTATTTTGTGTTTGTGCGGTCACTCGCGTGACAAGTGTAGATCGGAATGCTAATAGAGTCCAAAAAGGACGAAAAGCGTTTCTGTGTTCCCGATTACGTCGGGGTCAATAGAAGAACAAATGATAAAATATTTACTGAATAATTTAGAAATATTAGCATTCCAGCTAAAAAACCTGAGAGAATTAATTAAACTAAAACAGATGAATTTTATTTTAAAGTTTAGATTGAAGTAAGGACAGCATATCTCCCCACTGAGACATCATCTGGGCCATTTTTGTTATCACTTCTTTGGCATCCAGTGAGTTGTTTTTTGATCCTTTAACAACTTCCGCAAAGGAAGGTTTGGATTGATTGTTATTTTGCTTGCGCGCAGCCGCACGCTCTTGCCAGACGTTTTTCGCCGCTTTTGATTTTGTTGTCTTGGTGTTGATGGGATTTTTGGGGCAACCCGAGAAGTTTGCAGGGTGCGGTCCGCTGCAATTGGCACACTTAGCCGGGGCCTTGGCTGACTTGGTGCATTCAGAGTGATATGGCCTCCTGAGCATTTCAAACACTTCGGTGCTCTAGTGCAAAACCGAGAGTGATGAAAAAATTCTTGGCATCTATAGCACTGTGGGGGGCAAGGTGGATTTATTGAGCAGCTCAACCGAAACTCTAAAAAATCCAATATTTTTAATGTTGAAAATACCCTTATTTTCAGGGTTCCTTAGGAGGGTTACCAAAAATAGAGATATGTTGGTGTTGGTTTTCCTGTTTCTCAACAAGGAAATATGGTTGGGCTTGAAGCCAAGTGTAGTTAACTCTGACATGAGTTCTTCTTTGGTTGTAGTCGGTGGGTAACCCTCGCAGAACAACTTTAAGTTGTTTATTGTGGGCCATCTCGACCGCATTTTTGTCGAGACAAACTTTTGGATGATACGGTGCTCTTCAGCAGAAGTTGGGAAGACTCGGAGCTTCCCGTTCTCAAAGCGCCCGTGTAGCGATGTATTACTACATAGATTCCCTATCTGAGTAAGGAGCTCGGTTGCATTGCTCTGTGCATCAATCACAATGGGAGCAATGCGTTTTCCATTACGGCCTACCGAAGTGAAGCCGTCATCTTTCTGACTTGGTCCGGGAGCGCTCTCGCCGCCGGGCTGCTTTGCGCGATCACCGGCTTAGCTGATTTTGCTGAAGCGATCTCTACCGAGCTCTCTTCGGCTGACGATTCCCCTTCCTCCATAGAAGACGAGTCTTCGATATGGCGAGGGGAGGCGGATGTGCGTGGAAGCTTTCGCTCCGATTTCGCCTGCTTCTTCGACGGAACGTCTTTCTGCGGCGATGCGGGCTGGCGTTTCGCTAGTGGCCGCTTCTGCTGCGAAGCGGGTGAGGCTGCAGTGGGGGTACGTCGAGAAAGCTCAACTTCCCTAATGTATTTCTTGAACTCCGCATTTTGGAGTCGAATAGATCTTCGTGAGCATTTCAATGCTGCCCATTGAACTAAATTCACTAGCCTAAGTCTCTCAGGCGTGATTTGTGCTTCTGCGTCGACGTCTTCGAGGGTGAAGAGTATCTCATCGAGAACTCCGCACAAATCCTCAGACTCGGCGCACGTGGTACAATTATCAATGTAATCCGTTGCTGCCATAACATCAAAGGATAAAGGTTCCAAAGTGAATAGATCACTTACCTCGATTGATGAAGCCACATCTGTCCTGGAAGCGGACATATCCATGGTAATCCAAGCTGAAAAAAAAACGCAACGAGGCCTAGCACGACCACGTGCAGAATCAAACTAAAAAAATTCGCGGAAAAATTTAAAAATTAATCCCTACCAATAACCTCGATCGGTTATATTGGAAGGAACAAGGCCAAAATGTGACACAGGATGAACAAAATAGCGGATGCTAAAAGATCCAGATTGAACTCGGGGCGAACGCTCGAAAGAAGAGGGGACGCGTCTGAACTCTATCACGACAAGAACCAGAATGGAAATGCAAATGCAAATGCAAAATCAAATTAGATGATACTTAAAACGGCGCGACCCACTTCAAATTTAACACTCTAGAACTATGGGAGGAAATGAAAAACCGTATGAAAAAAATGAATCTAATCAAGAGAACTCCCCGGCAGAACGGGGAGGAGGACTCACTTCTATTCTGAAACGCTCTATCGATGCAGAGCGCCGGCGGGGGATTGGACTGAAGGCATTCTCGGCTGAACGCAGTAAATCAAAGGCGGTGACTTATCACCCAAGAACCCAAAATAAAATGACGCAGTGCAGTGGTATGGCTAATATCTTGATTTCGAAAAAGCGTGTTTAGGCTTTGAGTTATGGACACACTAGAAGTCACTTTTCAAAGAAAATGCTGAACCATTTTAGGATGACGACAAAATTGAAATAATGTTTGTGACTTGGATAATTGGATTGTCATGAAATTCAATAGATTTAAATCATTTCACCCTAGATAGTTTAGGCATGATTAAAGAAATCGGCTCCATTTGTAGGTCGTTGTGAATCACGTCATTTCCCAGACAGATTCCAAATGCGTTCGTCATGACTTCGTATTAATGTTTTGCATTCTTGTAAAATTTACAATAGATGCCTCATTAACTGCCACTTTCCTACACAGTGGAAAACCAAATGTAGTCATGTTGCCCAAGCAGAATCTGGAAATAATGACTTTATTTTCTAGGGATATAGGCCGATCTCATTATTAAACACCACTGCTAAGATTTTCAGAGAATATTTTACCCAGGATTAAAACTCACTGATAGATAGACGATGGACTATCTCTTAACAATGCGGTTTAGATGGGCCACGGGCGACGGCTGCATCAATTAATACGTGCCACTAATATTATAAATGAAGGCTTCGAAAATAGCAGAAACCGACTGAGAGAAAATGTATTTAATCAAAGAGAACTCCCCGGCAAACGGGAGGGATGATGGCCTCAAACAAAATCTATCGAACTCAAATTCGCCGGCGGGGGATTTAATTAAAATTATTCACAATTATTTACGGCTGAAAGCAGAACCTCAAGGCGTGTGACCAAGCACGTCAAGAACCCAGTATCAAAGATGCAGTGCCCAGCGAAGGAAGTGTTGTTAACAGAGTGTGAAAAACGTGTTTTTTTATTCGTATTTTGTGTTTGTCTCGCGTGACAAGTGTATATGTCTAATCGCAGATGACTCGGCGTTTCTGCTGTACCCGATTAAGTCAATCAATAAGAGTACAAATAATAAAATATTTACTGAATAAATTAGAAATATTAGCATTCCAGCTAAAAAACCTGAGAATGAATTAAACTAAAACAGATGAATTTTAATTTAGAGTTTAGATTGAAATAAGGGCAGCATTTCTCCCCACTGAGACATCATCTGGGCCATTTTTGTCATCACTTCTTTGGCATCCAGTGCATTGTTTGATGAACCTTTAACAACCTCGCAAAGGAAGGTTTCGAGATATTTGTATTTTCAGCAAATTGCGCGCAGCCGCACGCTATCTTTCCAGACGTTTTCGCCGCTTTTGTTTTTTTGTTGTTTTGGTGTTGATTGGGTTTTGTACAACCAAATTTTGCGGGTGCGGTCCGGGTCCCCCATCTGCCGGGGCCTTGGCTGACTTGGTGCATTCAGAATGAATGGCCTCAACATTTCAAACATTCGGTGCTCTAGTGCAAACCGAGTACGTGATGAAAGAATTCATGACATCTATAGCACTGTACATGGGCCGATGGATTTATTGAGCATCACTCAACTTCTAGAAACTTCTAAAAATCCAATGTTTTGTATGTTAAAAAACACCCTTTTTTCAGGGTTCCTCATGCTTACCAAAAATAGAGGCATGACAAATGGTATTCGTTTTCCGCCGTTTTACAACAAAATATGATTGCTACTTAAAGCCAAATGCATTTGCTCTACATGAGTGTATCAGTGATTATAGCTGGCTAACCCTCTCAGAACAACAATTGTTTATTGTGGGCATCTCCGAATGTATGCGACTCGCATTTTTTTGTCCAGCTGCAAAACAAAAAAAAAAAATAATTCGGTTCTCTTTCGATTGCGTTTGGAAGACTCGACTATCTTAAAAATTCAACCGACCCCCTTCAAATTTAACACTCTAGAGCTATGCCCGGAACAGAGTAGGCTCGTTTCGTAGCTGAAGCGAGCTTTGGGATCGCCTCGGCACCCAAATTCACTTCTATTCTGACACACCCACTTTTCTCCGCGAATTTGGGTATAAGCGATTCATTTTGCTGGCATTCCGTTAAATCTATTTTTCGTTTCGCGAAACTCTGACGACTAATGTAAAAAGACAGTCAGAGTTTTAGACGACATACAGAAGCTTCGTTTAATTAGCGAAATTCAATGTTTAGCTCTTAAGGCCTCGCGGAAGTCGATTAGACTTCAAAATAGAGTTTAAAGATTACATTGAAGAATTAAAACGTTTAAACCAAAATAAGTTCCCCACAGCACCCTCTCCTTCGAAAGAGAAGAGAGGTACGCAAAAGCGCTCCACGACTTCTCCTGTTCCAGGCACGTCAGGGAAAAAACAACGCGCGCGTAAGCGATCCGGCAACACAACACCCCCTCCTACCGCCGTTGTAGAGGAATCCCTCTCGGCGATGGAGGACGATAGCTCGGCAGACGAGAGCAGCTCGGAAGCCACTACCACGAAGGTAACCGGCCCGATCGACGCACAGAGCCAACACCTCCTAGATACAAGGCCTGGCTACTGAAATGAGAGAAGCTTGTGACGTCACATATAGTAGGAATAGAAATCCCGCCAGATTTGAAGTTCACTTTACTCGCCTATGCCATTTTGATTGTTGCTCCTGTACAGTTCGCAGCTTTCTACATTTTTATTGCAGATTTTCAATTTATTTGTGATGGTTTTGGATAAGATCATAAAAAAATGGTCTACACTTAGTTGTACAGAATCGCAATAGCAATTATAAAGAAATAAATAGCAATTTTAAAGTACAAATGTTTCGATTCCCAAAAGAGGACTTTCTTCGAAAAAAATGGATACAAGCCATTTCAAGAAAAGATTTTGCTCCATCAAAGTATTCGAAGGTAAGTTTTTTAATTTTATTCAATTTATGGAAATTGTAATATCTTTATTTTAAAAGTCTACAAATAAATTTAATAGGTTGTTCGATAAGACCTTTGAAAATGTACTCATTTATTTTTCTTCATGTGAGTTTCTTAAACATTGGCAATTCATTTTTATTTATCTATAATGATAAAGGTGTTTTGTTTATGAAATAAATTTTTTGTAGCCCTATAAAAATTTATGTTTTTAAAAATGAGCCCAAGCAAGCATTGTTAATGAGACAAAAACTGTCTAGTGTTTTTGCTATTGCTGCTTTATTTATGTGTCATTTACCAAGCACCTTTTCGTAGAATCAATGAAAGTACCTTAAGTATTAATAGTTTGTTAGCAAAGAAAGCCCATTATGATATACAGCTCGTAGTCAATGTAAATATGGACATATGCAACCATTTATTGTATATTTTGTATATTAATATGATGTGAGATACAAAATGCAAAACACATTCACAACAACAAAAACAACTAGCTGATTTTTGAACTATTAGGATGACTTTAAAACTATGGTGAAAACAGATAAACTCACAGCGTTAACCTCACAATTCATTAACTTCATAACTTCATTTTAAAAAAATCAAATTATCAGAGAAATTTTTGTTAATTCTAACAAATATTTTTTGTTGATGCAAAACAATAAATATATATATATATTTAATTTTATAGGTTTGTGAATTACACTTTTTGGATGATGCAATACGAAGATACACCGAAGGGGGTAATATTCTAGGGATGGCATATTACAGTGAACAAGCTGCTTACTTCAGCATACGTATTCATGATTCAAAGTCTTCTTTCTCCTCTTAAAGAAGTAGTTCATATAATGCCAGTGAAAAAAATCGATGGAGAAAAATTGTTTGCTGTTGTTAAAAAAACTATCGTAGAACTTGATGGTATAGGATTCAAAGTTATAGGTGTAGTTTCTGACAATAATTCTATAAATCGAAAAGCAATGTCAAACTTTTCTGTTCCTCCCAAATTGAGCTTTGTATATACACATCCTTCTGATTCTTCCAATCCTTTATTTTTTGTTTTTAATTCAGTGCACCTTTTTAAATGCATTTGTAACAATTGGATTAATCAAAAAAAATGCAGGTCAATGTTTTTATTTTCCAGATTTTGAAGATCATAATAAATTTCTATTATAAGAAGCAAATTTTTCTAAGTTTGCTTATGGTTTAACTTTGAAGGCTTTATGTCCTACAAATCTTGAAAAACAAAATGCGAAACTTGTGCTTAAGATATTTTATAATTTTGTTATTCAGGGGCTTCAGCTATTAGGAGAGCAACATAAACTAATTAGTTATGAAACAACATCAATTTGTATTTCTTTAATTTGTACATGGTGGAAAATAGAGGTGGAAACACCTTTAAAGGGACAACATTTGCTTGATCCTTATCATCAACCGATTACTTTATCTCCAGACAACCAAATATGTGAATTCTTGCATAAAATTTTGTCATGGTTAGACTCGTGGTGGGAAAAAAATTGTACTACTGGCACCCTTACTAAAGAAACACATCTTGCTTTTATTCATACCACATACGCTTTACTTGAAATGTCAAAATATTGCATTAATGAATTAAAATTTTAGTATTTTCTTCCCGGGAAAAATTCAAATAGATGCGTTAGAAAGTCGTTTTGGGAAATATAAAACACTTTCAGGTTCTCAATATTTAATATCAATTCGACAGCTTTATGAAGTAGAAACTAAACTAAGAATGCAAATTTTTTTACCTCTAAACTTGGTTTCAAACACATGGCCAGCTTAATTTAAAAGACATTTATTTGGAAGATTCGTGAAATGAAAATCCTTTAGAGTCATCAGTATTGCATAATTTAAATATTACACTATCTGAAAAAGATTTTCATGATGCTCAGCCGTATCTAACTGCTGGTGTTTGTGCTAGAGCAGCACTTAAAAAATTAAAATGCGACTTTTGTTCCAAATCACTTGTTCTTAATAAATCTTTTGAACTAAATTCTAACTATGATTTAATACGTAACTTAGACAGAGGAAGTTTATTATGCCCATCTCCAGCTGTTGTTACAGCAGTGCTCTACAACTATATAATAGTTCAGAAACTTCTTTCTAATGATTATAAAAATATGTTCCTTAAACAAAATAATCAACGTCAAATTGCCTCAGAAATATCAATTAGCTTGATAAATTCAAATGAATTTATGCATGTACTGTGCATGGTACCAATAAAGTTTTATAACATATTTAATTCACATTTGCAACAATATATAACTGCTTTTGGAAGAAAAAATACCAAAGATTTTAAGAAAGGAAAATAAATGCGACAACAGTTGAATAAATTGTGTAATCTATTTTTATTTATGTATTTATTTTTCCTGTATATATCTATAATTATATAGTATAGATTTTTGTCTAAAAATGTATTTGAAATGTATTTAATAATTCTTAATGCTGTGATTGTATTTGATACCAATAAAGCTACTGTTTTTAAATTTGTTCGTCTTTTTTTTTTTTTTTTTTGCTTTGAAAAAAATACCTACTTTATTAGCTAAATGAATTACATTTTTATATATGAGTGTATTATATTTTCTCTATATATACATTTATTTTAGGTATATATCTATGCTTTAATATATGTACAATTTATCTAAAAGATATATGTTTAACTTATTTTACGATAACCTGTTATATTGTTATTTATGGGAACTTTATTTTTTGGTAATTTTTAATGCTGCTATTGAAGAGAGTGAAGAATTTTTGCTTATTACTGTGCATGATACGAATAGTTTTAAAACATTTTTAACAATGCATAATTGAATAACTATTGTTGGAGGAAAAATATAGAAATATTTTAAGCAATGCAAAGTAACTGACAAATAGCAAAATAAACTGTGTAATCTGTTTCTGTGTACATATTTAATTTCATGTATGTATCTGTAATCATATATGTATGGACTTAATAAAAAATATTTTTGTCAACTTATTTTATGGTAATTTTTCATGCTGTTATACAGACAGCAAACTTTTGTTTATTAATTTGATACCAATAAAGTTTTAAAACATATTTAACTACTTTTGAGAGAAAAAGTATTAAAAATTTAAGGAAAGAAAAGTGACAGACAAACAGCTAAATAAACTGTGTAATCTATTTTTAAGTATATATTTATTTTCCTGTATATATCTATAATTATACAGGTGTAGATTTATCTACAAATATATTTGAAATTTATTTAATACTAACACTTGATGTGCGATACCAATAAAGTTACTGCTTTTAAATTTGTATGTCGTTTTTTATTTTGAAAACTATTTCTAATTTTATTTTCCTCTTTGTTACTATTCTGAAAAAAAATAAGAAGATAAATTTTAAAATTAAGAAATAATCATAGTTACGTAAAAAAAGAAACATACGAATGCAAAAGGCTCTTATAATTTGCTACAATGTAATAAATGTGTTTATGTTCAAGGCAATGCGTTCGTAGTAATGGATAATCATATACTTGCAATTATTATTTAAATAGGAAAACTAATATTTACTCATGTTTTATGTACATGAGATACAATTTAATGATTAATTTACTAGTTTTGTTTAATCTGTAAAAAAAAGAATGTAATTAGTTTATAACAAAAAGTATTCAAAAAATGCATCAGAGAAGCTCCGTAGGCGATGGACGATTTATCCCTACTAGTAGTGACGTCACAAATCAGTGGCCAGGCCTTGTATCTAGGTGTTGACAGAGCGCGCGGGTAGTTATTGCCAATGGCACTGGCGACCTCACCGACACGGAGGGCGATGATTTTACTGTCGTCGCTCGCAAAAAGAAAGTCGCTTCCATCGTTATCGATGCAAGCCAAAACACCACCGGGCTGCTCAATACATTGAGTGAGCACTTAGGTACTTCTCTCGAGGGGCGTTTTAAGAACGGGAAGCTTCGGGTATTTCCGAAAACAATTCTTGAGCATCGAAAGCTCCAATCATATTTAGCAATAAAAAGATGAGGTCCCATACTTTCGAGATGGCGGAAAACGAACAGCTTAAAGCTGTCACTAGAGGACTACCAACTGACTATGATCAGAAGGAAATAGCCTCAGAACTCAAGGGATTTGGGTTCGAACCCAGCCACATTTCTATTCTACGTAATAGAAAAAACAATACAAGCATGCCACTCTTTTTGGTAGTTCTCAAGAGAAACGAGGAAAATAAGCAAATTTTCTAAATCACGAATATTGGGTTTTTCCGTGTCGTGATAGAACCTTTAAAGGGCTCCTCGATGCCTCCTCAGTGTTACCACTGCCAGGAGTTTTATCACCACTCCCGACACTGTAATAGAACACCCAAATACTTGAAATGTAGTGGTAGCCATCTCACCGCAGATTGCAAAAAATCCACTAAATCCCCAGCTAAATGTGCAAACTGCGGCGGACTTCATCCAGCCAATTTTTCAGGATGCCCCAGCAACCCCATTAACAGGAAACAACACAAAAATAAACCAAATAAAAACATCTGGACGGAGAAGGCCAAGGAGCGCACGCAAAAGTCCACACCACGCCAACAGAAGCCGCCTTATGCTTCGGTAACGGCTCAGAACACCTCGACAAACAACACATTTGATGCCAATACGATCATGCAACAAATGGGTCAAATGATGACACAGTGGGGAACTATGATCGTTTTCCTACAGCAAAACCAAAAAAATTAATGTTCAGCGCGTTTATTAGTAACACTCTTAGAGTTTACAGTTGGAATGAAAATGGTGTTAAAAAGAATTTAGAAGAACTCAAAGAAAGCATCATTTTTCATAACCCCGACTTAATCGGGGTCCAAGAAACACATCTTGGTCCTACGGACCGAATTAGCATTCCAAATTACACTTGTCACAGAAGTGATAGGCTCACACACAGAGGCGGGGGCACTGTCATTTTTGTGAAAAATTCCATCAAGCACCCCGCCATCCTTAGTACTTCAAACACGTTAGAAAATACAACGGTCATAATTCAATTAGGAAACAACACCAAAGTCACTATGGCGTGTATCTATAAACATTACTGTTATGGAACTCGATGCTATTCTCGCCCATAATAATAGAACCTTTCTCTTTGGAGATTTCAATGCAAAACACTCGAGTTGGAACCCAGGGAGAAGCAATGCCACTGGTAATATTCTTAGCAGTTCGGCGGTCAGCTCTGCTATTGATATTATCGCACCAGACACTCCAACACATTTCAATCACAACGCTCCAAGTACTGTTATTGACATCGGCTTTGCAGCTAATTTCTCACACTCTAACGTTTTTACTGTAAATGAACTTAACAGTGAACACAATCCAGTTATTTTCGATTTCGTAACTAATTGTCGATTACCACCTTTACTTTAAACACTTAAAACTACTAACTGGATTAAATTTCAAGAAATTCTCCACTACAACATGCCAGGAAATCCTACGGTAGATAATTTGGATCCGGCCGTTCAAAATTTCAGCAATATTGTCTCGGAATTAAATATTAATACTTCCACTTCAACTAGAATATCTAAAACTTCACACCTCCGCCTTCCTATTAACATTAGAGAGCTCATTAAGACTAAAAATAGATTCCGTAAACTTTGGAACAACACGAGTTACCCTCTTTATAAAAGGGAAGTGAATGCTCTCATTATACAGATTAGGATCGAAATCAACGAACATAAAAACGGGACCTGGAAAAATCTTCTTTCCTCGTTAAATGTTGAGGACAATTCTCTGTATAACTTACATACAAGAATTACAAAAAAGCATACAGTCATACCACCTCTCCATGGTCCGAGTGGTATGGCTTACTCTGATTTCGAAAAAGCGGAGAGAGAGAGGGGCTTTTAAAGACACTCTTGAAGTCACTTTTCAAGAAAATGCTCAACCTTATAGTGACGACAAAATTGAAGAAGTCGAAAGTTTAGTGAATCACTATTTCGACAACTTCAACACTCATATCCCTCCCCTCACTTCGCCCTTAGAAGTACGAGGCATCATTAAAAAATTACCTAATAGGAAGTCACCCGGCCCAGATCAGATTCCAAATATTGCTTTAATATACCTACCTATTAATGCTATTACACACTTAACTAAAATTTACAACAGGTGCCTCATTAACTGCCACTTTCCTACACAGTGGAAAATAGCAAATGTAGTCATGTTGTCAAAGCCAAACCAAGATCCTAAATTTAGTCAAAATCATAGGCCAATTTCTTTATTAAATACCACTGCTAAGATTTTCAAAAGAATTATTTTAAATAGGATCAAAACTCACTGCAGAGCCAGATTGTATTCCCCCGGAACAATGCGGGTTCCGGGAGGGCCATTCTACGCTACACCAATTGATACGTGTCACTAATATTATAAATGTAGGCTTCGCTAGCAAACTATGCACTGTTGATGTCTTTTTGGATGTCAAAAGTGCATTCGACAAGATGTGGCATGATGGCCTCACTTACAAAATGATAAAACTCAAATTCCCTGCATATTTAATTAAAATTATTTACAATTATTTACACAACTGAACCTTCCGGGTTCGTGTAAATAACACATTCTCCGAAACGGGTTTTTGTCTAAGTGGAACCTCGCAGGGTTCGGTTCTATCCCCGTATCTTTACAACATCTACACATATGACTTTCCAGATCACCCCATCGTCAGTATTTGTCTATTCGCAGATGACTCTGCGGCGCTCAGATTTTTGTTAAGTGTACGAAGACTTTTGTGGAGTAATTTTTAGTAGCTTTTTGATAATTAATTTTTTAAAAAATAGTTATATTGTTTTTTAAAAAATTAATTATATCATTCCATTACTAATAAAATGCAGATATCATACAAAAATTACAATTACAATACATTAATTTTTATTAGTCGAAAACATTAAATTTTATAAGAAATTGCAAGTGTATGGACACTTTTGCGGCCCACTGTATATACAGCCGTAGTTAGAAGCACTGGCGTAGCTAGCTCTAAGGGGGCCTTGAATCAAAATCCCTTCTGGGCCCTTTTTAGGTATGGGAGCCCTATTAGCAGGACTGTAGTTACTCACGTTGGGGCCCATGTAGCTTATTGGCCAAGTATCATTGATACGGCGGTAGCTACGCCCCTGGTTAGAAGGAACAAGTTACTATATTTAAAGGTATATATAATAAACAATGTTTTTAAAATTTAAATTCACCTCTTAGTAAGTTAATAATACTAATGTAAGAATTGATAGTCAACCTAATCATGACTGGAATATTTTATCAATAAGTAAAAAAATAGATGCTAATAAATAAATAATATAGATAAAGGCAATGAAATAATAAAGGAATATATAACCTAACAATGCCAAAACTAAGTCAACTAATCAATAATTAAGAAATTTATCAATAAAGAAAAAGAAATATTAATAAATAATATGGAATAAGAAATAAGGTAATAATAATAAATGAATAGAAATATAACCAAATAATGTAAGAATATTCAACTTAATAACAAAAAATAAATTTTAATAAATATAATTAATAAATAATATTAAATAAATATGATTAATAAATAATATCCCAAATATAATATTAAATATAAAAATATTATTAATAAATAAATAATATTTATTAATATTAAAATAAATATAGGAAATATAGGGCAGTGAATTTTGCACTGAAATATCTATGTCTAAATAGGTAAAAATCAAAAAGAAAAAGAATAATGTTAGAGAGAATCCAATAGAAACTAAAATTCTTCTACGAAAGTTTTATTTTAAACTGCTGCTTTGATTGAAAAATCCACCAAAAACGAAAGACCGCGGAACCCGACTGGAAAACAGGGGGACTCAGGGTAACCAGATCACGTGATTTCTTTTTAGGAGTGGACAATCTTGTCGGAACAAGTTTTTCGAATAAAGGCAAAAAATGCCGAATAAGCGTGACGTTCATTCAAGTTCACTCTCCAGCAAATCGTGCCAATGGAAAATATCACTTAAAACTGAGTCATGAGCCAATAATTTCAAGTCTTAAAATATTTAAAATTATGTGTTCAAATTAATTTCGTATGATTTACTATCAGATATGATGTATTAAGTAAAATGCTTCAAATTCCTAAATTCACGGAATGCATTGAAGACTTAGTTAATCTTAAAAATTTTATTGATTAACAATATCTCAAAGATCCGACGATAGTTTAAAATTATTTGTCGATTCAGAAGTAACAATTGCCAAATACTTATAAATTGATCCCGAGTTTCTCATCTCGAAGCTCAGGAAGAGCTCTACTTCTTTGATAACGAAGGCAGCGATGAACCAGTTTCAAATTTCTATTAGTAATTCAAGATTACTTTCTATTTTGCACTTCGGGCGGCTGATAGTCTAGGAACGGCAATGGCTAAAAGTTTTGATTCTTAAAACCTATCTGAACACAATAGTACTTTTCATTTTTCTAGAAGCATTCTACGAAAAACGAAACTCACTAATGTAATGTGTACTCTCAAAGAGCACCAGCGTACCTTAGGGTCATGTACAGTGGCGTACACAAGGGGAGGGGTCCCTGAGGGTCCAAATCTCCGACAAAGCCCAAGATTTTTTTTGCGATTGATTATAATTCTAAGTATATAGTGCGCAAAATTTAATTAAGTATTTGTTATTAATGATTAATTTTATTAATTAATGCTAATTATTTATTCAATAATAAGATTTTTACTGTGTTTTATTCCCGAAAATCGACCAAATCAAAAGGAGCATGATATAAGAATGGTGAACTTTCGACCCCGACCCCCCCTTGAAAAATTTCTATGTGCTCTACTGGTCATGTTAGAAAACTTGTCATAATAGTCAAAATTTCGAAATCTCCAAAATAAACACTTAGCAGTTATTAATTTGACGATGATGAATGGGATTTATATTTTATTATATTTGTTTTTATTCCATAATATTAACTACATAGATTTTTTTCAAGAGATTTTAACATTGAAATGATATTGAAAATTTTCATTGGGTTACATTAAAGCGAGAACTTATTTGGAATGATGTGCAAAAATCATTCGATCATTATACTCAAAATTTCCTATATACTAATATTTCTGAAAATAATTTTATAAATGATGAATTATAATTAAAAAATCCATCGGTAAGAAAATATTTAAATCTTAAGCGTCGGCAAAAAGCACAATAAAGAAGAAATGGTTAGTAATATTTCCTCGTTACGAAAGCAACCACTATGCATACAGTAATGCACTAAAAATAGCGGAATACAAGCAGTCCTTACCACGAACTCATGTTGCGACTAAACGAATTTTTTTACAGTAAATAAAGCGTGGATATCTGAAAAATAACAATTAAGTGTTAAGATTTCAAAAGCCATTTATGCATTTGAAATATAATTAAACACGTCATTGTGAAAAATTCCATCACTTTTTAAACAACAATCTATTTAAAAAGTTCATTCAAAAAACAATACTGCTCCATAGTATTGTTTTATTCTTTGTGTAGGAACTACACATAATTATATTTGATGAAATTTAAAAAAAATTATATTACAGTACTACTTTAGCATTCCATGGAAATTTTTGTTCCCCCATAGAGATCAAATTTTTAATCATGAACACCCTCCCACCCCCGGTTAATGGTGTCCGAATTTACCAATGTTAAAATCTGGTCACTTGAGTGTACTCTCTTGAAATGGATTTCCGCAATGTTTTCATGGAGAGAAAAGCAACACAAAAGAAAATTGAAATTGTCGATTAACTTTTCAGTAAATTAGCAAATTAGAAATGCTGTAGAAAAACCATCTTATGAAATTACGTTTTTACAGTAGAACTGTTACAAACTTCAGCACCGTATTGCAAGGAAAAAGCATTATAAAAGCTTAACGAAAAAAAGTATAACAGTATATATTGATTACGCTTATATTTATCTCAATGTGCTCAAATACATTAAGAAACAGGATAAAAAAAAATTAATAGGAATTCTGTTTCTAACATATTTAAAATTATTCATAACTTACCTCTCACTGGTAGTAGAACACGGGTTCACACGTGCTTAAAATTCTTCACAAACCACATGTAGGGAAGTAAGGGTGAATTGTAAATCCCAGAAGTGGGGTCAAGGGATTGCCAACGTGTTCGAGTATTATCGCCAATTCTATACAAAAATCAGTTCCTCGCCAAGCACAAGTAATCAGTTTGGTGAAGATTTTATCACTGCAATAATATTTAAAACAAATAAAAACTGAAATAATATATAAAATTTTTGTTGGGAAAACTATGTTCCTTTCAAAATGGATTATAAGGAATTATTAATATTATTTCGATATTAAACAAAGTTAATCGCGAAAAGTATTTATTAGAAAAATATTTGTGTTTTTAAGGCATACGACTACTTGCGACAACTTGTTTTTTTTTTTTCAAAAAATGAAAATATGGAGATTTTTTTTTTGGGGGGGGGGTTAGATTTATTTAGTACATTTTTTAAAATATTCATAAAATAAGAAGAGAAAAACAAATTATTACTACTAAAATGAGAAAGGATGGGTAAAAATTGCATAAATGGGGCCCCCTCTGTAAAAAATTTTTATGAACAAATTCTCAATTTTTCATTTTTAGTGTGTTACTTTGTTATTTATGTTTGAAATGACCTTCAAGATAAGATATATTTTAATTTTTACAAAAACTAGAGCACTTTATATTAGTGATTATGCGAAATTGATTAAAAAATATAGTGATTATATTTACAAAAAGGACTGTAAATTTTGAAATAAAATAGTGGTTGATAAATCTAAGGGTCAAAACACTTCTACTGTTATATAGAACACACAAAAAAAGTTTCAGCAAATTATTTTCAAAACGTTTTGTGCAATCGCTGTCCCCGTTTGAGTTTTTCGAAAAAAAACACATTTGGAGTAAAACGCATTTTAAAGTTTGACATCTTGTTTAAAGTTATGACATCTTCTTTTACTAAAACACTTGTAGATTTTGTCCTAGGCAATGGAAAATAAAAAACTTGGTATTCTTATTAAGCTAATAAGATGGCCTATAAAATAAAATCATAAAAAAAATGGTCAATTTTTGACAAAAAATCATGATTTTAGAGTAGTTGGATACCTTAAGTTATTGTTAAGTTTTTTAATATCTTGTCTTGAAGAAAGCACTTTACATTATTTATTATCATTACCTGTAAAAATGGTAATTCAGACTAAGCTCTTATATTTTTTTCTCTTTGGTTGCAAAACATTTTATTCTCAACTACTTGACTTCCTTATATTTTGTTTCGATTTTTAATTGGATTATTGTTAAGTATGCCTCATAGAAATAAAAAAAAAACGTGTTTCGAAAAACTGTTACATTTTTAACTATACCTTGGTAGAAATTTTCCAATCAATAAATTTAAAGAATATGTTTTAAAAATCAATTTTTTCTTTTCCGTGTCATTTCCCGCTTTGCTTATATAATACAAAAATAATTATTGACGTTCCCAAAACATTTCTGAATTCAGATAGAAATAGAGTTCCGTCATGCGACTAGATTTTTTTAATCGATTATTTTAATTGTATCTTGCTAAAAAAAAGTGATATCAAACCAATTTTTGTATATGGTTTGCATACAGTTTCTATTGATGTAAATTTTATGCATTTTTGAAACCAAATTATGAAAATATGATACGTTTAAGATGAGGAATATTTGCATGTACTCTTATTGTATATGTATACAAAAAAATTTCTCCGAATCTTGCCTCATTTTACGATAATCTTTAAATTTGGAAATCTGGAAATGTACGCGAAAAGTGACGCCTTGATCACCGAAACATGTTTATAAACTAAATCAGATATCGGATATTAATCTGTCCGATACGAGAAAAACAAATGTTGCGTCCTCAAGCTAATTGATCTACCTCGCTGCTAACCGAGTTTCTTTAAGTTCAAATTAATTTGTACATCAAAGAACATCAAAAGATAAAAACGCTTCTCTTAAAGCATGATTTTTAAACAGGGAGTGAAAAAAATCAACCTTTTCTGTCAAAAGTTTTCGAAAATGTCTACATTTGAAATTTGCTTTTGCATATCTGCAAAAAAACGAACAATTATTTTAAAATACAATTTCAATGTGTATATTATTTCAACATATAAAAAGGATTTAAAAGCACTGGATTTTTTTTTATTAGATTTTCCTTCAATTCACCACAAATGCTCATGTTACCTATCTCTCTCCTTCCTTTTCTATAAGTAAGAAAGCATTAGTGATGGACAAAAAGGTCAAGCTTGGCTGGGGGGGAGGGACTGCTTTTATACACAAAATCTTTGTGTCCCCCCCTTCTCAGCAATCGAGGTTCAGAGACAAGAATGCATTCTTTCACTGCTCTGTTCATCCCACGTGACTAAGCGATGGTTAGGTTCGGCTTGCCACTTTTGCATACTTTCGCCTTCAATGGTGTTCTTCAGCTGCGGAAAGGAACAAGTTTTTTCAAGTATAATTTGAAACACGTGCCTATCAATTCAAACTTTCATCTAAGTTGTGAATATTTTTTAATTTACTAGACAATGCTTATGATTTTTCTTAAATGTGCATTTCTTTACGCATTTAAGAAAATGACGATACGTATCAACCGCATTGTATTAGCTCTTATATGTATTTCTGATTACTTTTATAATCCTAGTTCCGTATGATGGGGTGAGATGAATTACATTTCTTCTGCAAGTGGGTGTACTTTTTAATACGATTTTCTCACAACGCTTGTATTAATTGACTTAGAAGCTAAAGTGTAGTATTAAGTTTACAAGTGAAAAACTACTGCTGAACCCCCAAATATGAAAGAACTCACATTACATAAAGGAATATTCTTACAATGATGTTTCCACATTCATGAACAGAATTCTTTTGTAACAACTCTGTTTATTTGAAGTTTTTTTTTACAACACTAAAGGTAATTTATTTTATTGAAGTGATAACTCCTATTGGCGCGTTTTGCCGGAGAGTGAATTCGACTGAACGTCACGCTCGGGTATGTAACGCTGCTTTGGCTTTTTCCGTCTCGAGTCGGAATCTTGCTCGTACAAGGTCGTCCACACCGCTAAAAAAAAAAAAGAACGACGTTACCCCCCACCCCCGCCATTCTGAAAAGTGGTAGTTTGTCCCCCTACCTATACGCCGTAAAAGTAAAGTTCCTAGCTTCGATCTAAGTGGGTTCCCCCTCCCCCTTCATCACCTCTATCTACGAAAATGATCGTAGTCGAAGCATGGAAATGAAACATGTAATATTTTTAAAAAATAGGTTTAAAGAGAGAGAAATACCACACTAAAACTAAATGTAGAAAAAAGACAAATTTTTATAGAACTAAGTAAATAGTATAATTAGCATTAGCAATATATTGCAATGAATTTAAGAATAAAAATATGTTTTTGTAAGAGAATAAGAATAGCAATGAACAAATAGTTCTATTCATTACTTAAATGTACTCTCTTTGAATCTAAAAAAAATTAAAACAGTTAAAAAATTAAAAAAAAATTAAGTATACAGGTATTAAGAAAAATTTGCTTTAAATAATTTAAATATAAGAAAACAAAATACAATTAAAAGACTTACCTTGCAGCAGCAACGGATATATTTGTACAAAACTGATATACAATGACAAAAGAGCTAGTATAAGCTAATGTGATACAAATATTCTGATCAAATCCCTTTTTAAAGATTTTGACCTAGATTCCTCGCTTCTCAATCAATTGCATGTCTTTCTATAACCTTTGTTTAAATTAATTCATGGGTAGAATTGAATATTGTTAAATTACAACTAAAATTCCTAAAGCCGGATAGGGTCTTCTGAACAAACTACCTATGGTTTTAAGTGAGAATTTTTTTATTTAATTATTCATTCGACACAGAAAAAAATAAGTCCATTTTTATAAGCCTTTTTTTATAGAAAGTAATAAGAGAATTCCTTTTTTGAAATGAGTACTCGTCACATTTATCAGTTTCGTTTTTCATAATATGTCCTACGATAAATTTAGAAAAATGTAATACATATATTTAAACACTTTTTTCGGTATGAAGTGCATTTTTGTGTTTTGCTTTAATTTGAATGAGAAAAAAAAGTTTCACTTATATATATATACACTGCTGGACAATTGCTAAGGACGGATCCCAAATTACTATGTAGCATAACATTAAGCGAGACATGAGGCCTAGTAGGATAAAATATAGTTGCCACACTGTTCAGACATTAGAATAAAGAATATTTATTGTTCTGGAAAGTACAAAAGCTGTGAATAGTGAGTGAGTTTTGGGGTTATTGGCGCAAGAGCCAATTTTGGCTAAACTGCGCCAACAAAAGCTGTGAAACATCTGAAAGAAAAAAAAATGTTCATTTGATCTGCGTACGGAGAAATGGAACAATGCATCTAAAAGTCAGCAGGCACCTTAAAGAAAGGTATCAGTACGGGATATGTCCACCGTGGAGTGTGATGCAACATTCCACACGTCGTACCATACTTTGCACAACATTATCCAGCAGCTGTTGAGGCAATTTATCCCATTCCTCTGTGAGTGCACGGATGAGGGTGTTCTTGATTGTAGGAGGATAGTTTCGACCAGCAACTTGCCTCCCCAAAGCATCCCATACATTTTCAATGGGGTTTAGATCTGGAGAACGCGCTGGCCATATGAGACGTTGAATACCCTCGCTGTCTAGACAATCCTGAACAGCGAGTGTTCAATGACATGTTGCGTTGTCGTCCATAAAAACAAATC
>BMAU01016006.1:0-86761 GCA_019973935.1 Trichonephila clavipes | reverse complement strand
AATCGCTGGATTTAAAAACAAGGAGATATGGCGCTCTAAATTCGAACGTCTTTGTGTTGAACTGGAAATATTGAAGAAAAATGTTATCGTAGTTTATAACACAAGTAGTCTGCTTTGAATGACCTGGAGAAGGAAGACATGATCATTTTCAACGCTTAGAATAGTAATCCTGACTAACGATCAGCTGTAAAAACTCGCGCGTTTGTTGTTTTCTCTTTTCGGTTCTAATATATACGCGAACTATCTTTTTCAAGCATGAACACTATCAAGAGGAAATTGAGAAGTCGTCTTATTGATGAGAACTTGGAATCATGCCTAATATTAAAAACACAACAAACAAACCTGACTTACGCAAACTTTTCAAGGAGATGCAAGCAATTTGTTCGCATTAATAAATATTTACTTCGTATGAAATTTAGTTTTATTTAGCTTACTACTTATTTAGTGTAATAAAAGTTTACTAAACAAGCAGATTTGGCTCCCAATTTTTTTTAAAAAAATTGTTGTAATGTTCATATTACGCTCTTTGCCTAATAAGTTTGCCGACCACTGATATAGAAAATGCACTTCACTATAGAGAGGTTGCTTTACAAAGAAAATCGTAGAATGTTCCAGGAAAAAGTTCGCTATATAGAAAAATTCGCAATATAGAGGTTCGTTATATAGAGGTTAGACTGTATTTCAATGCTGTTTTTGATATTCTCTGAAAGAAGAAAATTATTTTTAATTGATGGAGTTAATAAAAAAATTTCAACTTTCCTCAAACTAATTCTGATCAACTAAATCAAACTTGGGGAAGATGGGGGGACAGGAAGAAGAAATACAGGAAAAGAATATTTTTACAAGGAATGAATCCGATTACAAGAACTGATCAACAACAAAAAATAGGCACAGATTACAAATTCTGAGTCGAAATCAGATGAGTGGGGGAAAAATATTAATCGTACAGATTGCTACAAGTTCAAACGATAAGACGCTAAATACAACAAATAATCACTCACAACGACAATTCGGTGTATCATACACGTGCTTTTATCCCACGTGCGATGTACTTGGTTGTTTGTATATTGTTATCTAATTCTTTATATCAATTTCTACCATTCATAAATGACTTCACGTACGAGGGTGTCTAAATTGGCACAAAGCATTGAAAACAATACTATTGTTATTTACCTTGAACGATTAAGCAGGAGATTATTACAGAGCGATATGAAAGGCTTTTACCATTCAAAAGCGAAACATTGAAAAAATGATACAAGTTGATAAGTAGAAATTTTTGTTATTTAGTCACGTTATAACGAATTGATAAATCTATAACATAGATAAATATTGAGAGAGCCGCCCATCCGGTATAGTGGTTAGTGATGCTAACTGCTGAGCCGTTGGGGCTGGGTTCGAATCCAGGAGAAGACATGGATATTTGTGAATGTATAGTGCCTTCGTGGCATGGGGGTACTTTAAATAGCCGTCGAGCCGCAAGTCTTCTCGCGAGGTTGGTACAAGGGGAAGAGAGGTGGGAGGCCCCTCACTCCCCCAGGGTGTTCTTCCTCTAAATTGGGGTGAAACCGAGCAAAATCGTTCTGTCACCTGTATGGTGCTCAAAGCTACGGCTAACGACAGGCTTCACTTAGCCCTTAGCCACGATTCGTGGGCCTTGATCTGGCCTTTGCCGATCAGGTGGCATTGGTAACGACAACAACATTGAGAGATATTTTAGTACGATAGGGATTGTTTATTAACGTCCCACTGTAAAGCAAGGTGTGTAGGCGAGGTAGCCTAGTGGTCAAGGTAACGCACTCGTGGCTGGCGTGTCATGTGTTCGAGCATATTGCCGCTGAAGACCCGTCGTGCTGAGGAGCCGATGTCCGTTAAATATGTCGAAGCTCGAATGTCTTCCCGTTGGTGTGGTGTGGAAGTTAGGAGAGGGGGTGCCAGCTCAGGTGTCGTCCTCGTCACTTGACCATGGTTGAAAATTACGAGGTCCGTCACCAAAAGCCCTCGTGTAGCAGAATAAGGCGACGTTAACACTCACTCATACAGCAAGGTGAGGGCTGTTGACGACGGACCTCGTAATTTTGAACCATGGTCAAGTGACGAGTCAAGTCATGACACCTGAGCTGGCACCCCCTCTCCTAACTTCCACACCACACCAACGTGAGAACTTTGATCCTCAACAAATTTAGCGTGCATCAGCCCCACTACACGCCAGGTATTGGGTGCCACAAACGCTCGACTCATGATACGCCGGCCATGACCTCGTCACCAGACAACTAAGCTACCGCGTTCATTCTAGTGCGACAGAATTACGTCTAGTTGGACTCGAAAATATTTAATGGAAGTTTGAATGCGAATAAATGAAACAAAAATTTAATTTCCTTAAAGGAGAATCGTATTTGTTTTCTTTCTCGGTAAACATTTATATAAGCTTAAATATATATTTAAAAGAGTTTCACAAAATTAATTTTCGAATTTAGGACATATATTAAGTCGAGTCATGAGTTCTGAAACAATTATAAATGAGTTAAAATAAAAAATATGTACTTTTTGTAATCAAACTTAAAACTGAATCTTTTTAGTTATATTTTACCTCTAAATTTACCAAATTGTACCTTTTATTCAAAATGATCCTCTTTTGGTTTCTCGCGAGCCTTAAGTCTCTTCAATCAATCAGCTATTCAGAAACCTCCATGGAAACTTCCATCACTACTTTCCTTCAAGAACGTTTAATGACCGCGGTAACCTAGTGATGAAGGTTATGGACTCGTGTGTGACGTGTCATGAGTTCAAGCCTAGTGCCACTGAATACGCGCCGTGTAGAGGGGATAGTCGCACGTTAAATCTGTCGAGATTCAAATGTCCTGTTGGAGTGGCGTACAAACTAGGAGAGGGGGCATCACAGGTGCCATTCTCGTCACTTGACCATGGTTTAAAAAAATTTGATACCAGGTCCGTCGTCAATAACCCTCGTGCAGCAGTTAGACGTTATAATAACTTTCACTCTTATTTTCAAGAACATTTGACTGTGTTCTTGTTGAGATGCGCTATTCGGAACACTTTTGCCTCCTATATTAATCACAATTTATAGTAGAGTTGATTTAAATTCGGTTTTAAAAGATAGACCAGCCTTTGTACTCTATGAAATCCGGCACATTCTTTTCCACCACCGCTGGGCTTCTTTGTGAGGGTGAAATATTTATTACTTAGTTTGGACGGTTAGCACATTGAACCACATGTAATCCATTTTCTCTTTAACAGAGATCAGAAGACGCTAATTGTGAATTGGAACGTTACACGTGAATTTGTATATATATATATATATATATATATATATTGAATATTGAAAGAGAGATAAAATGGGCAGAGAGTGAAAAGGAGAACCATCTAAAGTTCTCGGAAAAATTTTTAAAAATTTCATATCGCTAGATTAAATGATGACAAGCACATTTTTTGAAAACGTAAAAAATTGACACCCTCCATTACATCATTAGTTACCATGACCACAAATTTCCCAATTTTACAGTGGTTTTGTGTTCACTAACATGATTTTACATTGCCGTACTATTAATCACAGTTACAAATTGAGCAAAAGCCTTTGCTGGTTTAGTTAAAATTAAAGTAGTTTGTCAAAGTAGTTCGATAACTACGCAGTCAAAAATGAGATTAACCGTCGTTTGAAACACGACAGGGATTAATAACTATTACAAAACTATTTGGTCAAGTAGATCAGTGATCCACAACTCCCGGTCCGTGGATGAAATGATGCCGGGCCACCTAAAGAACATTAAACTATTACCATTTTATTTAAAGTGGTGCATTTCTCTCGGATATGCGCAACTTTCCACGGAAATCATTTTATATCCCACATTAAATCACTTATTCATTTTGGGTGTAACTATATTTTATTCTGAAGGCATATTTAAATGTAACTAAATTAAAATTATTAAATCAAAACAATCTAAAATATAAACAATCAATGTGTCCCACCCTCAGCGGGCCGCGATAAAATTATCAAACGTTGACTGGTCCGCAGCGATAAAAAGGTTGCGGGGAACTGATGTAGATCGTTCAGTTAAAATTGATGAGATGTTTTTATTGCACTCCGTAGACATTTGACTCGAACAGATACAAGATTAAATCATTGATAAATAAATAGGAAAAATAACTTCTTTAGAACCCCCAAAAAAACCTAAAAAACAAGGTTTAACTTTAGGTGGGCTGCAAAAGAATCAATATTCATAGGAACGTAAGTTTACTTCGAATAATACATTTTATAACAAACATACATGAAGGAATGAGAAAAATTTAATTTTTAGTCCTGACACTTGACATATCTTTTCTGCTAAAATCTTTCCTATTTCGTGAGAAATTTTGATGTTCTATTAACTACTAGCTGGTATACCGGTTCTTCGCACGGGTGAATTGAAAAATTAAACAAATTGAAAATAGACTGAAGGATAAAGAAGTTTTTAATGAGTTAATTTTACGTGGAATGCAAATTAAATAGCAACAAAAAAAAGCTTTTTGCATGTCTCAGCAGGACAAAGAGACACATTTGTTAAATTTTGTCTAATAATTATCTAATAACTGATAAAAAGGATTTTTTTATTTATAATTCCCCCTAACTCTTATGTGGGTCAATGTTTGAAAGCGCCTTCCTAAGCTGATCTCTGCTCGGCAAAAGCACCCCATTGTTGCAAATTTTGTGTAATGAACGCTTAAAATAGTGTAAATAATTTATATCTGTATGTGCAATACGTTAATATTACTTTCTGTTGTATTTCTTTTATATTAAAGTTGTAATATTCACAATTATACATAATGCGATTCAATGGAAACATAGAGAAATGTTGGCGATAGAGCAAGTTGGCATTATTTATGGCGACCCTGTTGGCAATTCGGTGATTGATTGAACGGTGCAGAAGTTGATATGCTATAGTGCCACCTGGTGAGGAGCTGCAACAAAGAGGCTAGCCACAAAAACCTTTTCCACAAAACAATACATATGCATGCCAATTTTCAGTGATCGGTTGAACGGTGTTTGAGTAAAGCGAGGTCATATATACAAACATCCATTTATATATAGATTATTGTGTGCCATTATTGTGGCCGGGCCGCAAAAATGCATATTACTGGCCGCGAGTTTGACAGTCCTTCCATACATCATGTTAGATTTCTTGTCAGGTCTTTATTAATAATGACACGAATCCATTAAATGTTGGACTTGAGCGTAGGGAATTGAAGATTGTCATTCTGGATCATAGTACTATGTTATACGAGTATCTTTTTGCTTTCCTCGTTAATTTGTGTTTCTGAATATTGAGACGAACAGACTATAAGTCTGGTATTAATAGAGAGCAGACAAAGTTGAGAAAAATAAATATAAAATATAGTAGACACTTTACGTGTTAAAATACTTTAACATAACCATATTCTTGTTTTTCGGCACGTGTGCGACATACTCTGATAATCATTGAGTAAGTGGGAAATAAAACGAAGACCTCCATTCGGAAGAATGGAGGCTGATGTATGATATGCTTTGACCTCACGAGTTGTTTTAACTGAAGTGTCTACTCATGTTTCGGCTTCGTCATACATACGTGATTCGCATGTACTGAGTCACACATCACTCATAAATTTATTTATTACGCTCGGGAGCACATCAGAAGCTATTTCCCTTGATTTCGATAAAACAAAGCAATCAAAGTTACATCAATTACATTCAGTTAACGAAATTACGAATTATTTGTGGGTTTCGTTCAAAAAATTTTGGCGGGTCCTTTTTTTTTTTTGTCAAAACAACTTATTTACAATGTTTTTGTAAAAAAAATAATAACTCATAAATTTATATCACTTTTCAATTTCCACGCTTTAATTTCGATTAATATCAAATTTTTATCCGGATATAGCAAACTTTTAAACTTTCCTTTGTGCTGTGTAATTATTTCATTACATTTTTGTACCTAACCATAGTTATATCAATGTTTTTATTGTAAACTATGACTGCAATAACTAGGTGGTCTTAATTACGAACTTTTTTTTATTTCTAATGGGCTGCAGATTGGTGTTTTACCATTGCAGTTCAAGTAAATTTCGGGAGCAGGTATCTCTTTTTTAGGGGGCAGCATCCTATTGGCGGATACCAATAGTCTCAGGTAATTTTAACGCCCAGTTTCCTCCACAGAGGGGAGGTACCTCAGCTCTGACGGTGTGAACCTGTACTAGGATTTAATTACCCGAGAGCACCTAAGCCAAACAGACACTCTAGGTATCTTTTACCTGCTGTATAATCATACGACATGGCCGCTGTTGATTTTCTGCATCATGAAAATCCACCGACTTGGACCGTGATCGAACCCGCAACTTTGAGTGCAGAAGACCAGCGACAAACCAATCTTGCCACCCAGTCAGCTGATATCACGAACTAGTGACTGGAGTGTCATGAATTCGAGTCCTGGTGCCACTGAAGACTTTCGTGTAGAGCAAGGGTGTTCAGTTATGCGGTCCGCGTACTTTAAGTTGCGGCCCACCGACTCTTTAAAAATTCCGAATTGCATTATGCATATCCTTTATTCTATGGATGGTACATGATTCTCTGTGTGTGCGACTTTCATTTCTCCTTCTCTGTTTGGAGTGCCCAAAAAGCAAGAGGCAGTTTTAGAGATGTTTTTAAAGTATAAAAAAAGTAATCAGGAGATGGTTAAGATATAGGACAATGTATACTTAATCGTTTGCGAATGACAGCATAATCAAATTTCAACAATGAGTAACGAAAGATCAATTCAAAAGAAACACCGTAATTTTAAAGAAAGTGGCAACACACTACACCCTGTAATATTTTAAACATTATTTGATCATTGCATTATTATATTATATAAACATTATTATATTATCTATATCTGTATACATGAAAACTAATGAAAACAATAATAATAATTTTCATTCTGTTTTAAATTTAAACTCCAATAAATGTTTTATTGTTTCCCCAAAATGATATAAAGGTTCATATTTTTATGTGCAGCCCGTAAGATTTGAATGTTTTTCGGAAGTGGCCCGCAAGGTCATTTGGGTTGGCTACCCCTGGTGTAGAGGGACTGACGCACGTTAAATTTGTTGAGGCTCAAAGTCCTCCCATTGGCGTGATGTGTGTTCACGGAGAGGGTGGTGACAGTTCAGGTGTCAACCTCGTCATTAGACCGTGGTTTATAATTACAAGGTCCATCGCCATTGGCCCTCGAGTTGCTTCACATTGCGATATTAATAAACACTCATACACTATATTGAAGGCCATATAACTGGATTGACATAAAAAGCAGAACCTATACTGTTTTTTGTAATATTTAAAAATGTACCTTTAAGAGAGAGAATTACGATGAAACAGCGTCACTGAATGTAAATTTTTTAATTATTCGTGTATTTTTCTTTCTTTTGAGCTCTTTTTGGCATGGCATTTCTGAGTTTCAACCGACTCGCAGATTTCTTACACGGTTCAACGTTTCTCTGTAGCGTATAAAAAACGGAAAGGGTTGACTTTGTTCATTTGTCTGTTGAAAAGGTTACGACTATAAAGATCGTTTGTAAGCAAAGAGAGGATGTTCTTCAATAATGTTTAGTACGTATATGAGCAACCTCGGTGACAAACTATATCACCAAATTTGTCGACACACAGATTCCTCAGACAAATTCAGAAGAGTCTCCGGATGATTATTTGAAAAGATAACTCCAGAATCATTTAGAATGGCTTCACTACCTACGTAAGAATAATGAAGGAAGCAAGATTGTGGTCAAAAGCTTGACAACGATTGTTAGTTTTGTTAAAGTATGTGTTGCTGACAGTGAGTGAGTGAATACTAACGTCGTACTATTTAGCTACGCACTTTTGGTGACTGACCTCAGGTCTACACACCTGAGCTGGTACTCCTCTCTCCTAACTAAGACACCAACGCGGACGGACCACGTAATTTTGGAACCATAACTCATGACATGCCGGCCACGATTCCGTTTGATTAATTGAATATTAACGTCGCACTGTTCAGCTACGACGACGGACCACGTAATTTTGAGCTGGCACGACACCTGAGCTGGCACCTTCACCTAACTTCCACACCACACCAACGGGAGGACGTTTCAGCTCTCGACAGATTTAACGTGAATCCACTGCCCTACACGGCGGGTCTTTAGTGGTACTGGGCTCGAACTCGTGACAAGGCAAGCCACGATCCGATAGCTATATCACTGGGATACAGCGGTCCACGATTCCGTTACATTGACTACTAGGCTACCGTGGCCACGTATTGCTGAGAGAATTTTGAATTTGTGCAATTGTGTACTTAAGAGACACGTGTGTCATTTCCAGTGAAAAATAATTTTACTGTGTTTAATTGAGGGTTCAAAATAAGTCTCAATTAACTCTGAAAATACCTACTCGTTACTTACGAGCATATTTCCTGCATTTGAAAACCATTCAGCCATGTAAATATATTAATAATTATTTTTAAAAAATTCGTGTAAAGGAGCTTTATTATTTATAACATTAGGTCTACAAAATTCATATATCATTTTGCACCTTTTTATTTGCACGTACATTTTAATGCATTATTTTGTACATGAGTTCCATCAAAAAAGTATGCGATTGTTATTTTTGTTGATGTTAATGCACTTATATTAAAAACTCTACTGAAATTATAATACACTCATGACCATAAATTAAGGATAATTCAGAATCATACAGAAATTGAACTTTAAAATAAAAATTTCACCTGTAGAATAATCACACACATCTTGAAGAAAGAAAATGCAAATAACAAATGGCGCGGATAGTACGTCACAATGACGAGAGTGTAAGAAAGGGGTATATAAGGAATGATGGCAAAGAAGTAAAATTATTCAAAAGCGCTTTAAAAGACTTTCAGTGCAATAACCGCATAGTTATGGCATAAAGGAAGCATTTGGATGATTTCTTACGTGGTAAAATTATTAGACGACTGGAATGTGGACGTACTCAGCTGGAAAGTATCCGGAGGAACTTGGAATCGCCCAGAGTGTCATCTCCAGGGTTTGGCAACGATTCGAAGATGGTGGTAATGCGAGTAGATGTTACAGCACAGATCGTCCCGAGATACAACGCCGAATGAGGACCAGTATTTGGCAGTTACTGCCGAAAAAACAGACGGAGCACAGCATCAGACCTGTCTCTCAGCTCTCTTCAGCTACCCGTACGACAGTTTCAAGGCAGACCGTGTACAGACGCTTAGGGCACATTGGTCTATATGCTCGTAGGCCTGTCAGATGTGTTTCACTTACCCAACTCACTGTCGCCTGCGATTAACCTGGAGTAGAGAGCATGCATTGTGGACACCACAACAGTGGTCTTGTGTGATGTTTTCCGACGAGTCCAGGCTTAGTTTGGACTTTAATATGGAGAGCGCCAGGTACCCATTACCACTAAGAAAACACCATTGAGCGACACCGTTACGGTGGTGCAGGAGGGCTCGTTTGGGGAGGAATTATTCTTGGTTCCAGAACGAACCTGCATGTCCAGAGTGTAACGATGACAGGCCACATCTGTCGGAATGTCCTTCTGGAACAACATGTACGTTTGTTTCGGGGTGCCATGGGTGCTGAATTTCTGTTTATGGATGACAACGCCCGTTCTCACCGTGCAAACATTGTAGATGAATGCCTTCAATCGGAGGATATAACTCGCATTGATTGGCCAGCATACTCACCGGAGTTGAATCCAATAGAGCATGTGTGGGATTTGCTTGGCCGACGAATTGCAGCCCGTCAACTCCCTCCCACCTGTCTACCGGAACTTCGGAGGGCATTGCTTGACGAGTGGTGTAATATTCCCCAAGATCGATTCATAATTTGATACTCAGCATGCCTAGGTGTCGTAAGGCCTGTATTGCATCGTCCGGGAGACATACTCCGTATTAACCATCATACTCACCATGTTATACTGTTTTTGTAAATAGGTTCTTTTTTGAAATTTACTCCAGGGAGTAAAAATTGCAATTTTTTTAAATTATGTCTAACATATAGCATCTTTTTTGCTCTTTGCCTTTTGTTTAATAAATAAACTTTACAAATAAGTCAAATTTGTTTTGCTTCTGTCTCTTTTTCTTTTGCCTGAACTTCATTATCCTTAGTTTATGGACATGATTGTATATTCTACAGACACTGAATTTTGCATTTTATTTTTTACGATAGAAATTAATGTCCGTGAAACTGTATTAAATCTGGAAAAAACAATGGCACTTGGTATATTTTTCACAGATTCAGTAATTTCTCTAGATGGTATTGCCCTCAGTTTCCTGCAATGATTTTAGTGCATGTGTTGTTTTAAAAAATATCCCGGAAAATTACAAAGTTGAACGACAATCTGATAAACATTTTGCAAAATCCCAGAAAATGTAACTGAAAAGAATTTTTTGAATGTCTCCTCGCATTAAATCGCGATATTATAACTTCCACTCGGTCAAGTGAATAGGCGGTTCATTAACGTCGCATTCTAGAGCAACACGCGAGCTATTGGCGATGGACATTGTAATTTTGAACCGAAGTCAAGTTTTGACGGGTCTATCCGAGAGTTCTCTTAAATACTAATCCTCTTGGGAAAGATTGGGTCTTTTGTAAAAATTATTATATTATGAAGCTTCCTCCCGAAGAGGAAGATGGGAGTATGCAAAAATTAAGATTTGTACATAGAGATTAAACTTTCAGGTTAGAATGAGAGAGAGGTTAGACTGCTAACGGCTAGCAGTGATTAATAAAACGTGAAGTGAGGCGTGGATACTTTGTAGCTGATTATTGTAATATTAAAGTTAACGATTTGTCAACTTGGAATCAAACAGGTTAGGTCGTTAAGAATTAGATGCTATTGCCTAGACGTAAAATGATCTGATTATTTAATGTCTTCTCGTATCGCGCTTACCTCGCTAACTACTCTCCATATTTGGTATTTGGGTGCATCTCTAAACTTTGTTAGTTGGATTTTTGTTGTTGTTCGTAACTGAGAATAAATTGATTCAGTTTAATATGGCTAGTCTTCCTTCCGACCCTCCCACTTAAATGGACGTCGCGGGGCAACCTTTAAAAAAATGACGTGGACGACACCAGAGCTGGAGAACTCCCTCTCCGTATTAGAATACCCCACCAACATGAAAATAAAGGACGAATTAGAGAAGAGCACAGATTTCTGTCACCTCCCTCCGGGATGGTGCCTCGTTAAATATGTTCCATACTTGCCAATTGAATTATTTCTCGCCTCTCACCGGTAGTATGTCCTCAGCTACAGGTGAGAAGCTTTTCTTTAGAACGGCTCTGAGCTGTTAATAATTTTGATAGCATCTTTTAAATTTTATGGAACTTTCAATTGATTATTATCTTTTTTCTTATTAATTATGATGATGAGGGTAATACCGTTTTTGGTAAGGTACCTCGTATTTTGAAGCCGTGGGCACGCCAACATGAACACTTTGAACCTCAACAGATTGAACCTGCATCAGCCCCTTTACACGGTGTATCTTAAGTGGCGCGGTCTCAAACTCATGACACACCGACTACGAGTCCGTTCGCTACCGCCAAGAGTTTATTGTCAAGAGAAGAGTGGAAGCTATGGAAGAGTCCAACTTTTGTTGGCGTAAAGACTTATTAAGACAGGGTTGGAAACTATTTGGCTTGAAAAGCACTTTGTGGAAATGAAGGATTAAAATGATTGCGATCATTATTTAACTTAGAATATCAGAAAAAAGCAATCAGGGTTGTAGTAGCCCAGTGGGTCAAGGTATCGGATCATGGCAGGCATGTCATGAGTTCGAGTAAAAGTACAACTAAAGACCCGCCGTGTAGGAACAATGCACATTAAATCTGGCAAAAGCTCAAACGTCTCCGTTGATGTGGTGTGGTAGTTAGGAGAGTGGGTGCCAGCTCATGTGTCGTCCTCGTCACTTAACCATAGTTCAAAATTACGAGGTCCGTAGCCAAAAAGCCTCGTGTAGCTAAACAGTAGGACGTTAATATTCACTTACCCAGAGAAGCAATAAACTGCATCATAAATATCAATATTTAGCAGTTTTATCTAATTTATCTGCTGTGCCAATTCCATGTTATCTATAATTGCAATTCTAATTTTAGAATTGGCTTTATGACAGTGATGCTCAACCTGCAGCCCGCAGGCCGCATGTGGCCTTTTCTGATTGGCTCGATCATGTCCCATAACACTAAGGAATTAAATTATTGGAGAACAGTTGTACTAAAAATTAAAAGGGAATTCTATTAATCCAGCAATCCAATCAATCAATTTGCTTTTTTACATTAGAATATAAACAAGAGATTTGGTCATGGATGACAGGGAATCGAAACTATCTCATATAACTCAGTAAAAATGCAAAAAGTAAATATTTTTTCTGTGTGTTTTGATAGAAAGGCTAAAAACAGTATTACAATAAAAGACAAAAATAGTTTTAACATTTTGATCAATTTTGCTTTGGTCTTATAGTGTATTTTCATTATTCTTTTGTTGTGACACACGTGAAATACCCATCATGCGTATGTGGCCGAGCTGGAAAAAAAGGTTGAGTACCCCTGACTTAAGGTGACAAATATACCCTATCACACTTTTCAAAAATTTTTTTTTTAAAAAAATGAGTTGTGTGGATTGCTTGTTGAAATTTTCTTCACCTGCAAGTAAATGTCAACCAACTTCCGCATCTTAATTTATGCTTGTTGATCTTCATACAAAAAAAAAAAAAAAAAAAAAGAATTTGCTCATAAATATTTATTGAACACATTTTCTGTCTATTTGGTTTTCTAATTGTCTAGGCGGGTCGCAAAAACCCTTCGCGGGCCGCTGGCTGCTCACTTTGCATTAAGATTATTTTGAGGGTAATAACAAGGACTATGAAAGATCTCATCGTGCATTTTTTATATCCATGTTATATTAACCCCATTACTGTACTGCTGTTCTCACTACTTTTAAAATCTGAAGTTTGTTTTTGTTATTCTTTAAAGTAGGGGTTCTTCAACCTCTGAAGCGCGGGGGCAAATTAATAAGTTTACAATGATCCTCGGATCACATCCAATAAATTCACGGTGATCAGTGGGTCACACGACTAACTTTAAATGTCCCCAGAAATACTTCAAAAATAGAAGAAAATAATTGAATCACAAGAGAAAAAGTTCGTTATAAAGAAAATGCACTGCGCTATTGGGAAGTTACTTTACGAAGAAAAAATCGTGAAATGTTCTTGGTTTCAGGAAAAAGTTCGCTATTAATAAAAATTCGCAATGTAAAATGTTCTTTATACAGAGATTCGACTGTATATATGTATTTATAAATACGTATATCTGTTTCAAAAGTTAAATGGAAGTCGAATTAAAAATATTTTGCAAACCTGTTAAAGATAAGAGTGTTCGCCTTTTTTCGAAAATTTTTGAGATTTCATGCATAGTCAGATTTTTATATTTAAAAATACAGTGAAACTTTTGAAAAATTAGTCATTTTTAGAAAATTTTTATCTCAAATGGATACTAAACTCATCTGTGAAATGTTTTAAATATCTATAATAATAAGGAAAAAACGACTTTTCTTACAGCAGAAGGCAGACAAGATTCAAATGCGGGGCCACTAAAATGTCTTCAGCGGGCCATTCGTGGTCCGCAGGCCAAAGTTGAAGACCTCTACTTTAAAGAATAACGAAATAATCAATTTTTTAAAAATTTATTAAAAGATTGAGGTTTAGAAGTGGAGGTGATGACACCATTCTTACTATCTTTGCACTTATTTTCCCTCTATCTTAAGATTAAAAATGCAAATTCAAACCGAGAAAATGAGATGAAATAGAAGTGCAAGTTTTTTACGATATTAAATACACAATATCTTATCTTTTTAAAAAATACTCTTCAGTCATTTGATAATGTAATAAAATTTATCTCCTCTTAGATTTTTTTGCTATCATATACACAAGCGTCCTCCTTATCTTTTTTACTCTTCATTTCTTTGTAACCGAAGCGTATTTTATCTTTTTGTTTTACGCAATCTTTTCTTTTGTATCATTTTTTTCAAAATATTTACCTTCCTGACGACAATAAATCGCTCTGATGGCAATTGTATTCTTTAAAAGTCTAGTTTTATGTTCAAATTACATTGAATTCGCAGATACTACGCATGGTTGTTTTGTACTTCTGTATGTCTTGTATACTCGCGTTTCACTTCTTGATTCGACTAAACACTTCCCGCTCAGCTGGTATTAGGTTTACTTCTTTCAAGCGTTTCATCATCCAAACTTGAACAATGTGAAAGGACGCTTTGTTAGTATTTTGCAGAGATAAATACGTATCCACGAAAATGATACATGATTGCGAATTATATTCTTCTATGGACGTTATCAATCCCTTTTTTCATTCATCATTTAACATTTAAGGTTTTTGTAACGAAATTTTGCATAAAATAGAAAAAATTTATATTTGGATGTGTAATGTATTTATATTACTCTATGTAATATTTATTTTATGTTAAAATTTTAATATTCGCAAGCAACCCGTCCCTTACGTTATAATGGCAATTACAATAGAATTTTGGCAAAATCTTGGCACTAGAGCCAAATTGGCATCATTTTGAGTGACAAGTTGGCGACGGCAATAATTTTGGTGACTTGGCGACCATTTTTGGCGAGTTCAGGGAGCCTCTGGATTCTTCTGGAAATTTGTGGAGAAATCGAACAATTTCAAGACTTACGACACAAGCGGATCTTACTCAAAGATTTGCGGGGGCCTATTAGAAGATGCTCTCCGAAAGTCAGTATTGTTTTGACTAGCGATTAGTAGACTTGCCTTGACCGTGATTACCGATTAGCTCGGCTGTTCAATTGGACGAGCGGTGCTTGAAGAATAATCGTTTACACTAATTGTGTCGAGTGCTGTTGAAGGTGTGAAGACTGAGATTTATTCTGCGAATTTTTGCTGCCGAATCCTGTATTTCAAGGAATGATTTTTTAATAAATTCTCATTGCTCATAAAGAACTGTCTTATTCCTTGCGGAATGATAGTTCGAGCCCAGCACCACTAAAGACCCGCCGTGTAGGGCAGCGTGCACGCTAAATCTGTCGAGAGCTGAAACGTCTCCCGTTGGTGTGTGTGTGGTAGTTAGGAGAGGGGTGCCAGCTCAGGTGTCGTCCACGTCACTTGACCATGGTTCAAAATTACGTGGTCCGTCGCCAAAAGCCCTCGTGTAGCTGAACGAGTGCGACGTTAATCTTCACTCACTCACTCACTTTGCGAATGATTTTGCATAAAATTCTCGAACCCCGATCAACGTAATATAAAGTTTTGCGTATTTGTGTCCTTTTTGGGTGCCTGTTTCGGTGGCTGAGGGTCTCAGGTGTGTTAATTTTTGTCTCGAGTGTTGAAAATATAAACAGTTTTCAATTA
Organism: Trichonephila clavipes; assembly: GCA_019973935.1. Taxonomy (NCBI): domain Eukaryota; kingdom Metazoa; phylum Arthropoda; class Arachnida; order Araneae; family Nephilidae; genus Trichonephila; species Trichonephila clavipes. Next base: position 71,332 of record BMAU01016006.1, on the reverse strand, counting down.
GATATAATTCTTTGAAATTAAAATTAAACATTTCGAATCTTTTACACATTATTTATAAAGGAATGAGGTTTTCATAGAAGTACAAATGTATAAAATATAATCATAATATCAAAAATTATAAGCATATGAAAATAAGAAAAAAATTCCGTAATAAATATTAATTTTTACGTTGCAAGGCTAATTTCTAAAATATAGTTGCCATTGATTTATTAAATTTGTATAAATATAAAATGTGTATATAATACTCTTTAAAGTCTACCTAATTTTAGTATTATGTAAGCCCATGATTTCGGATTCCGATCCCAGTTGTATTCGATAGATTTTCAGGATGCAAGAATCCTGTAAATTTATTCATTTTTAGTGGTTGGAAAATTGAAAAGGTTCCAAATTTTAAAGAGTTTGATGTTTTATTAATTTTTTTCGGTATCTTATAATAAAATAATCATGTTTCAAAAACTAAAGCTTTGAATAAATGAAGCGAAAGAATATATACTTAAAAAAAAGATATAATTTGTCTAACTTATATAAAATAGCAGATTGCTGACACACACGCCCCACCTTGTTACAGTTTGAGAAATTAATATGAAACCAAAGGGAATTGTAACGTATTTTACTTATGCGTTGGGACTTTTGGAAACTTTTAAAATACAAGCTAGCAAAGAAACACTTCTTGGGTTGTAAAGAAATTTCTCGCCGATTTTTTTTACATTGCCCAGGGTCAAAACACGGGGTCCCCTGCGAGCCATAAAACTCCTGCTGTGTTGCTTCCTCCGTCCCTCATTATCTTTCAGATGCTAAACCTTAAAAGGGGGAAAGGATTTCAGGAAAGTGCGGCTAATCCGCTTTTGAAAACGTTACTTGAAGGTGCAGATTTTCGAAAGCCTATCTAGTAGGGCGGAAAAATCCCGTTCTGTCAATTGGAGGGGTTAAATAGTTACAATCAATATAAATATGTATATACATATGACAGAATCACAACATTAAGCGGTAATTACTTTTATTCATTATCATTAAAGTATCGTATTGTCATCCAAAACAATCGTGTATATAAAATTTCAGTTCAACTGAATGCTTTAAAACGAGAAAAAAACCTTTAAGTTTTGACACGTCACCAAAGGGTCGCTAAGTCACCAAAAATGATGCCAACGTGGCTGTATTTGTAATTATTATAGAATTAGTTTTAATCAATTAATTTTATTAATTATAATTAAATTGTATTTATAATCAAAATAATCATGTATAATAAAATTTCAGCTCAATTGAGCGCCTTAAAATGTATTTTATTAACAATCGAAAATTTTAACAAGATAAATATATAGGGAGTGGGAGCTTATAGTAGGAATTGAATTGTGAATAACTGTTACACAAAGTAACTGAGCAACAAACAACTGCTTTAAATGGTAGGGATGAGCAAGGTGCTTCATCCATTCTGGTGCTTTCAAAATTGCTGTGTGTGTGATATCCGTTTCTAAATTTTACTTTAAGATCTTCTTAGTGCCTATTCCGATGAGTTCCTCTTGTGTAATATGATATTTTTTCTTCCAATGTGACATTAATTCATTGGCTCTTATTGTATTACGACAGTCAAAATATTCTCAAACCTAGTTTCACAATCTGAATCAAAAAGGGGGATTTTAAATGCTGAATGTAGGTTAAAACGTCCTTTTCTAGTAGATTGTGAGCATCAAACTGAGAAGGTAGGAAAATTCAGGGCATCAATATTATGTCTCCTTAGCTTAATTCTGACAAGAAACACCGAAATGATGAACCTTGTAACTGGAAATTAACTTTAGTAAATAAATCTATTAAATAGATCTGGTTTCCACTTGATTAAATTTTCTTTTAAAATTAAAGACATAATCTGGTATAATGAGAGTCACTGTCGCAGACTCCGATTTACACCTTATGAAGCCCCAAGTTATTTTTTTGCCGACATGAACCACTTGCAGGTTGTCATAGACCATTTTGGGTGAGTGATTGAATATTAACGTCGCAACGAGGGCTTTTGGTGACGGACCACGTAATTTTGAACCATGGTCAAGTGACGTGGACAACACCGGAGCTGGAACCCCCTCTCTAACTACCACACCCTCGGGAGGATGTTTCAGCTCTCGACAGATTTAACGTGCATCGCTTCCCTACACGGCGGGTCTTTAGTGGTACAGGGCTCGTACTCTTCACAAGGCCAGCCACGATCCGACACCTTGACCACTCGGCTACCGTGGCCACAGACCACTTTAGAAATCACTGTTCTAGGTAATAGAAACCAAATTCACAAAACTATTCCGGTATAGAAAATGAAAGTGTTGAAAAAGTCTATTAGATGTGTGAGTGAGTGAATATCAACGTCGGCCTTTTCAGCTACTCGAGAGCTTTTTGGTGATTGATCTCATACTTTTGAACAATGGTCGAGTGGCGAGGATGACCCCTGAGCTGGCACCCCCTCTCTCAACTACCACACCAACGAGAGGGCATTGAGCCTCGACAAATTTAATATGCATCAGCCGCTTTACACGGTGGATCTACAGCGGAACTAGGCTTAAACTCACGACACACCTGCCACGAGTGTGACCTTGACCATTATGTTACCGTGTCCACTAAGAATGTACACGATAGTTAGAAGCTGCTTAGAAGGGAATCGAAGGCTGAGATATAAGTATCAGTGCTTCTCAAACTTTCAATATACGCGACCCACTATTCAACCATCCTTTTCATCGCGCCCCCTCCATACAATAACAATGTTTGAATTCAATACTATACTTTGACACTAAGCTACAATACGACTTTAACCTCTTATGTGCCACCGACGTATATAAACGTCTCGCTTAACCAAAGCATTAATTTTCTGGATGTATATAACGTCTCCCGAAGTACGATCTTTTCAGTGCAGTGCAGTGCCATCCATAAAAGTATTCCGAAGGCCTTGGACTGCAATAAAAGGACCTTAACAGTGTTTGCGAAGGATTTACTTATTTCAGAGGAGATTTGCTTATTTCTTTTCTCCTCCCCCCTCGAAAAAGCATCAAAATACGCTCGTCTGCGTGGTAAACGGTGGCGTTATGAAACGAATCACGTAACATTGAATCGGCAGTTAAAGAATTATAACCGTTTAAAATTATCGCGATAGGCCCATATGGTCACTGTGATAATTATTTAACTTGTTCTTCACTTAGTATTGTTAAATTAATAATAAAATATACATTATACAGTACTGATACATGTATAAGTATTATATCAGTGTAAATGTATATTCTATATTTTATTATATCAGAAAGTATTTTGTTTGCTTACTTTCAGTAAATTAATAATTTCTTAAATGACTTTCTTTTCGACTTTTCAATATGCTTGCATCCCCTCGTAGAGTTATTACGCCCCAAAGGTGGACGCGCCCCCACAGTTTCAGAAAAGCTGATGTATATGATATTGATAACGAAAAAGTTTGCAAGATGGTAAGTTGTGTTGACGTAGATGGTAAGTTGTGTTGACGTAGATGGTAAGTTGTGTTGACGCAGATGGTAAGTTGTGTTGACGTAGATGGTAAGTTGTGTTGACGTAGATGGTAAGTTGTGTTGACGTAGATGGTAAGTTGTGTTGACGCAGATGGTAAGTTGTGTTGACGAATGGTATGGTAAGTTGTGTTGACGAAGATGGTAAGTTGTGTTGACGAAGATGGTAAGTTGTGTTGACGAAGATGGTAAGTGGTGTGTTGACGAAGATGGTAAGTTGTGTTGACGAAGATGTGTTGAAGTTGTGTTGACGAAGATGGTAAGTTGTGTTGACGAAGATGGTAAGTTGTGTTGACGAAGATGGTAAAAGTTGTGTTGACGAGATGGTAAGTTGTGTTGACGCAGATGGTAAGTTGTGTTGACGAAGATGGTAAGTTGTGTTGACGCAGATGGTAAGTTGTGTTGACGAAGATGGTAAGTTGTGTTGACGAAGATGGTACGCAGATGGTAAGTTGTGTTGACGAAGATGGTAAGTTGTGTTGACGAAGATGGTAAGTTGTGTTGACGAAGATGGTAAGTTGTGTTGACGAAGATGGTAAGTTGTGTTGACGAAGATGGTAAGTTGTGTTGACGAAGATGGTAAAGTTGTGTTGACGAAGATGGTAAGTTGTGTTGACGAAGATGGTAAGTTGTGTTGACGAAGATGGTAAGTTGTGTTGACGAAGATGGTAAGTTGTGTTGACGAAGATGGTAAGTTGTGTTGACGAAGATGGTAAGTTGTGTTGACGAAGATGGTAAGTTGTGTTGACGAAGATGGTAAGTTGTGTTGACGAAGATGGTAAGTTGTGTTGACGAAGATGGTAGAGTGGACGATGTAGTTTGGCATCAGATTAGCTAGAGGTAAAGGTTTCAAGCTAAGAAAAGATAACTAAGCAATATTGAGAAACGTGGGTGATTTTTGCAATTGAAGATGATCAATTTATATATATAAATAAGATTTTGCAATAAATCAAACATCTGCATTTTCATAAATCGTATTAAAAATAACTTTTAAACGGAAACAATATTTGCATATATATCTAAACTTAAGGAATAAAATAATTGTTGTACAAAATTAAAAATACAGTTATATAATAAAAATTTTGGTATGTTATAAAAATACAACACTGATTATTGCAAAACTTCTTTTTATTTCAAATAAAACTACTCTAAAATACAACATATGTAAAGTATGAAATGTATTCTTCTATAAACTTAACTTTTAATTCAATGTATCAAATGCATACACAATACAAAACAAGAGTAAAATTTAAAAATCGGTATTTACGTCCTCTAGTTATGAATTCACTTCAAAAATCCTCAATCATAATTTCCTATCAATATATTTCAAGAAAAAATACTTGATTCACTCTTCTCGACCTTAATTTGGTATCTTTCCTTGTGATCAATAAATGAATTTAATAGCTTCTCGGTAGTAGAATTTTTTCCCCCATCAAGGTATGCAATTTTATCAATTGAGTTGTCCATTCGATGAATATAAAAACAATATTCAAAGAAAAAGATACTTCTATAATCGGCTAATAAAAACAGTGCTATAAAGCTTCAAGCCAATCGCTAGTTCAAAGCACTTTTATAGTTTAACATCCCGCGATGACTTTCTTTTTAACTTGCACTTTCACTTGGTTATCATTCTTTAATGTAAAGCCGCATTCACACCAAGGCAGTAAGCGTTAAACGTTGAGCGTCTAGTCTATCAGAGACTTCATTTCGCCCGAGATGAAATCTTCGATGAGCTAGACGCTCAACGCATGACGCTGGCTGCCTTGGTGTGAATGCGGCTTTACAATGCTGTAGTTCTTTAGTATAAGCGAATGACAGTTTTTCCGTTTCTGAACATTGAGTTGATTAGATTTCCGATTACAGGCATTGGTCTTCGACATTTTCTGGAAAAGTTTGCATAAAACTTTGCATTTAGGAACTTTTTTTCTTGACGAGTACATAAATACTTAATGTGCTAAAATTCACACAACAAAATTCAATTTAAAATATTGTTGATGAAATTGTTACTTTAAAAAATATTCAAAATTTTTTTAAAAAAACCTTATCTGACTGTAACAATAGTCGGAAAATGTTTAGTAAAAATTTGTTCAAGTTTTAAAAAAATTTATGACACTGATTTGACAATAGGGACGCCATTTTGAAACTCATGACCCAAGCAAATGCAGAAGTCTTACGAAACTTCAAATATAAGCAAACTTTGAGGTAAAAAGTATTAAATCATTTTATCCCTTTAATTTCTTTTCTTTAATAACTTTTTTTAAAACTTTGAAGGCATGGGTTTTGTTTCTTCAATTCGATTTCGAAATCGTTATTTAAATTCAAACCAAGACATGCAATCAAAGACAAATCAGCCAATTTTCGAAACCGAATAGCTTTAATACACCCTTGATTGGTTATTAAGGAATTAAAGCTGAAGCTTAGTACTTTGAGATACTTTAAATTAGACAACGGTGTTGGAGTTATGGCATCAGAATAATTTTCAAATTCACCAGTCAGTCCAGAATCTGATATTGTTGGGCATGAAAAGAGTATCAAATATTCTAAAAATATTAAATTTTGACAAATCATGTTTAGAGTTTCATCCGAAACACGAATGCCAGAAGCATCTAAATAGCGAATATTTTGATTGCATTTAAGTAATTTAAAAAGACTATCATCTCTTATTTTTGTGAAGTACAAATTCAAATATTTCAGTTTAAATGTCTTCAGGTTTGACACAGCCTCTTGATAACTGGACTCGGAAATGTTCATACAGCCAAAGGCATCTAATTTTACAAGATTCTGCAACTGGAATATTTTAATGATGCATTGGTCAATTGTTTGGTTCTCCCTTATGATCAACTCCTGAAGATTAGGCAGACACTTACAGACAGCAATGACTGTAAAATCTGTGTCATGCAACAAGAAGGATAAATCAAGCTGTATCAATGAAGACTGCATTTTACAGAATTTGTGTATGTAGTTTGAATGCAAGTTACGAGGAAATAATATACTTCTTAGCTTCAATCCCTCGATTTCAGAAATACTTAATAGAGCTTCAGAGGATAACCTTAAGAATGTGAAATCAACATCTCTTAATGTGGTACGGTATTTTTCTATTAAGAATTTTATTCCTAAAAAATTGAAAGCTTGGGGTGAGGAATGATTTTCTAATGTTTCCACAGCATGAAATCTCCTGTGCACTTCCTCTTCGAATGATACAGTATTATAGAATAATAGTGTTTCTAATTTAAATAAACATTTATTGAGATCAGACAGAACATAATCCGACAGATCAAAAGATATGCGCAATTTTAATTCCGTAACATTAGGAAGAATTGCAAACAAAGAAGCGATATCAGAATTCATCACATCCAATGTCTTCAAGTTATCACAGCGCAGATTTTTAAATTTGGATCGCGATTTGCCATCACGCACTGCGCAGTAAATAAATGATAGAGTAACCAACTGGTTGCTGTATTTCTCCAAGAATTCAATCACAGAATCATCAATGACAATTCTACAAAATTGAAAACATTGAAATTGCCGTGTCATGGGAGAAAATAGTTTAACAGCTTCATCAACTTCTCCTGAAAATTGAATTTTGATGTCACGCAGCAGCTGATGGCAGTCAATAATTTGCAACCACTCTTTACATACTAGAGAAGCTTTTAATCTGTCTGCAACTTTTAGGAATTGGAATATGCGTAACAGAACCTGAAAGTTAATAAAAGGCACAATGAAGAGTTTGTTTTTGAAATCACAAACTCAATAACTGTAAGGCAAAGAGAATACGCTTTTTCAAAGTTCTTAATTTAAAACGTACGAAAATAGCTGTAATGCTTTATTACTGTTAAATAGACGAAACTTTTTTAAAGTAATATTCATAAAATTTCGAACTATATTTCAAAGTGCACCTTTTCTTGCAATCGCATAAGATTTATATTCCACAATATATATATATGTCCCTGATACCAATATAAAATACTTTATTTTATATTAGTATCATTTTGTATGTTATACATCATCTTAATTCCAATAAATTTTATAATTAAGGTTTGTTAAATATATATTTATAGACTTATTTTATCTCTTAATTTCATAATTTTACTTTTATGCGGTATTGCTATTACTTCCTTTTGTATTTGCAGGAAACATTAACTAGATGTTAAACTATTAACTTAATTTTTATTATTTTCCAGTTTTTATTACAAGGATTTTTAACTGTACTAGTTAGCAGTCTATTATATTTTTATTTGGTAATAATTATATATTTATAATATCTCTTCCTTTCCCAGTGTACAAGCAAATGACCGGTGAAGGTTGGCTGGCCAAAAAATGTTTAAACCTGCAATCTTTGTTCCTAAAGCCAAGAGTTTGCTATTGAACTACTGTAACTAATATTCCTTTCTGTTCCGACTAGTTACAGTTAGGTTTATAGCTAATATACATATGACATATTTCGAGTCAGAATCAGTCTTAATTTTAAAAAAGGATCATTATTCAATGAATTTTCTACATCTGACACTAAGAGAAAAAAAGGACGCCAAAGCGAAATCTAAGTGTTTTTATCACTTAAACCCAAATGTGTGAAGTATTTCGTATTTTATGATATGTACTCGAAAGTCAATGCTGACCTATAGGGCTATTAAATATAATGATCTGGGATTAGAAATGTTTAGTAGTTAGTCCATCTGTTTCGGAGAAATAATTTGGTGATTAAGTCGATACTTGAAGATGTAATGGAAAATGAGAGTTAAGTGCTATATATATATATATATATATATATATTTATATATATATATATATATATTGGGAATTTAATTTATATAATCTAATTATCCTTGCATATATTTAATATTGTCTCATTTTGTTGAAAGCTTCAGCAAGATATAAAAGATGCATTTCAAATTTTTGTTCCAGCAGTCAAATTGTACTCCGGCTATATAATTTGATTAAAGAAAAAAGTTTGCAGATATTATTTGAGATTAAATTTTTATTCCTTCATTTTTCAGTGCACTTAAATGTTTTTGGATTGCAAATCTAAAATTATTGAAAAAAATTAGCAACATGTAGGATTTACAATATTTTCTCTTTTCTCGTAAAAAAAAAGATTGAATCGTTCGCTGAGCTTTAACTTATGCTTCCCGTCTAATAAACTGGTTTCGTAATCTGGGGCAATTTTAAAAAACGTCATCAAAAAGTTCAATGTTGTTGGCATTTTAACGAATATTTCATTACCTTATTTTTTTCATGATACATGCTACATTTACAAGAATAATTATGACATCAATCACAAGATAGTTACTTGCAACTACAAATTTAAAAAATAACCATTTTTTTAAAAGGAGGTACAATTTAAAATACGCAATAATTAACAAATATATTTTTAAAAAATACAATGTAATTGTGGAAAACATCAATACTTAAAAAAGTATCTAGTTGGTAGTTGAATTGAACGTGTTTTCTTTATATTTCTAATGGGCGGTGTTTTACCACTGCAGACCTAGTACATTCCCGGAAGCTGGCATCTGTTTTTAGTGCGCCACCATATAGACAGATACCAATCACCACAGGTAATTTTGACACTCAGTTTCCTTCCTAGAAGGAGACACCAGAGCTCTGACGATACGAACCTGTACTAGGATTTAATTTTGCTTAGAGCACCTAAGCCAAACAGGCACTCTAGGGATCTTTTACATGCCGTATAATCATACGACAGGACCGCTGTCGATTTTCTGTATCATGAAAATTCACCGACTTGTACCGGGGTCGAACCCGCAACCTCAGGTGCAGAAGGTCAGCGACAAATCAGCCACGCCACCCAGCCGGTAATTGAACATAATATGGTTAATAATGATTCCACAGCCAACCTAATAGTAATTAATAACTATTAATTATCCTAATTGATAAGAAACAATCTGTACCAATATTTCAACGTTTTGACTACTACGAAAAATAAAAATCTTTCTAAAGAACAAGTTATATAAAAAAAAATTTAAGTCTAATTCCTACTTAGATCAACAAAGAAAATTTTTATTTTAGCTACTTTTATTAAATAGTTACAATTAACATAAATATGTATATACATAGGACAGAATCGCAACATTAAGCGGTCATTAATTTTTATTAATTATCATTAAAGTATCGTACTGTCATCCAAAATTAATCGTGTCTAAAATTTCAGTTCAACTGAATGCTTTATAACGCGAGAGAAAATCTTTAAGTTTTTACACAAGTCGCCAAAAATGATACCAACGTGGCTGTATTTGTAACTCTTTAAATAATTAGTTTTAATCAATTTTCCTTAAATTATTGTATTGTCATCCAAAATAATCATGTATATAAAATTTCAGCACAATTGAGAGCTTTAAAATGTATTTTATTAACGATTGAAAATTCCACCAAGCTAAATAAATATATAGAGAGTGCGAGCTAATAGTGTAGGAATTGAAAAAACGATGGATGTTAGGACGTATTTGCTGTTAATTGAGTCTAGCGGCTGAAAACTCGTCCTGATGTGAACTGAAGGATGACCGAGTCTGCGAAAATGCCAGGTTATCGAGAATGGGATAAAAAATAAGTGCAAGAAAAATTCCTCAGAAAATATTGTACTATACTTGTATGTACAGTTTTGCTTCAGAATACAACAGAAAATAACTAACCCAAATACTCATAAACAAAGGAAAAGTTGGTACTTCATGAAATTATTTCTTTTACTACATAAAATTAAAAATCAATGTATACATGCTATACAGTAATTTTACATACTATACGGACACACCTCATAAAAATACTTCATGAAGGCATAAAACTGTCTATAATGAAAATTGAGTAGTCAACTTGACAAAAACTGGCTACTTTTCTTAAAGATATGCCTAATGTCTTGTTGTCTTTCGCACTTTGAGTATTTTGCTGCTTCATTCTCGAAGACGACAAATTAACAGCAAGTCTATTACCGACTCATCTTGTTCAAAAGACTGAAGGGTAGTTCGATAGCTTTTAGTATCTCGCTAAGTGAAATTTTAGGAGTTGTCTCCATCAAAAAGTTAACGTCTCCATCAAAGGCTGAGGAGCAAACAGGAATGTTCTTACTGGCCAAGAAACTGTTCACTGAGAAAGGTTTTTCGGAATCATTTTGGAGTAGATCTTACTCATCTTCAATTCATTGGAGAAAATCTGATGAACGGTAGTGTGATTCAAATTCAACTCTTCCTCAATCATTCTGACTGTCAAGCGACGATCTGAACGCACAAGATCCCGGACTCTAACGACATTTTCAGCGATTTTTGAAACTGAGGGCCTTCTTCTGCGAAGTTCATCTTCAATTGACTCTCTTCCTTTTGAAAATGCCTTAAACCACCGAAAAACCTGGGCCCTTGACAAAACACTGTCTTCGTAGACTTGCTGAAGTTTTGAAAATGTTTCCGTTGCGTTGTGTCAAGTCTGAAGCAAACCTTGATAGCACATCGTTGCTCGTTGTCACTCATTTCAGAACACACAAGAAAAACCTGTTTCACTAAACAAATCACTACAGAAAATTAACTTGACTCAGCGACTTCAAACTCATACTGATGGCGCATCACATATTTACCTACCTCCCCTCCATGTCCCACTTCCCCAGTGTTGTCGGATCAAACACTACGCTACCAGTCTCATTACTTAATTTACATACCTCGTATCAATAATCATTCTCCCGATCGTCTAACCGGTTCTTTTCGACCTATAACATCATATTGGCTACTATGAAAAACAAAGATAGAATGGAAAACTACGGGTAATAGGGTAGATAGGGAGGCGATCTGAGATCAATCAAAAAATCGATTTTTCGTGCAAAAAGAAATCAATTTTTCAAATCGATATGTAGCCCTGAATCGATATTTCATCCTATAAAATCGACTTTTTCTGTTTTGGTAAAAGCCATAACATTGGTAAAAACGAAGGATTTAAGGCATATTTGGTAAAAACAAAAATTTAAACACTATTTATAATAGGCATTGTGCACCTGAAGTATGTGTGTGTGTGTGTGACCATGTACTTAAATGGCTAGAACAAAATTCTATTTATAATAAGTTCACTCAATAGCCTTGATGTATATGAGCATCATCGGTTCTTTGTGAGCACCTTTTTTCGATTGCCGGCAACATCGCAAGTGATGAGCGGAACTGCTTGGATCCCAGTAGACTAGACAGACTTATTTTTAAAAAGCTTAGATATTAAGCATTGGGAACTATAAGCTATATTATCCATTTTCTAGAGTTTTTAATGCAACAAATACATTTAGAAAATAAATGTCTTTTATACCTGATACTTTGATATGGTAATAAAAATAATTGCAATTGTCGAATTCCCTGAACTAAAAGTTCCATGATTTTACTGATAATAGATCGCTTATCATGATATCTTTGTTTTTCATAAAATGGATTTATATTTACATTGTAAATGCAGACTTGAAAAATAAATCGATTTTTTAGAAATTGATCTTTTAGACCTCGATTGTATTGAGAATAGATTTAAAAATCTATCTTTTTCGGAGAGAATCGCCATCCCTAAGGGTAGACCTGCTGTATTTAGAAAAAAACGTTCATATATTTGAAACGAGACTTATTCCTACAAAACATATGCTGGATATTCATGTTATATAGGCCGATCACTTGCAAAAAACGTTCCATCCTGTCCGTAAGTTGTCCAGTATTTGAAGGCCACGCCTCATGGTCTTTTCTTGCTTGAGTCGTATGTTCATAGGGTGGAAGTGGAACAGATTACATTTTTAAATAATACTTAATGAGTATTTTCTTACACTGGTAATTAATTGCACTCCACATAGACGCTGTTCTGGTAATGTACAGTAAACATCTTAGCAGCTTCTAAATGCAGTGCAGTGGACAGGATCAAATTTTCTTAATAGTGTTGCAAGCAGATCCGTAAGCAACCGAACCGTAATCGATCCAGGTGTTTACGATAATTTGATACACTAGGAGTAAAGATTGAAGAGCCACTTTCCAGAGAGGATCCGTAATATATCCAGGAGATAGAAATATTTATATTTCTTTCGCAAACATAATATGCAGAAAGGAAGTTAATTTGTTGTCAAAGTTACTTTGAAGAAACTTTACGTCTCTGACAACAGTAATCTTTGTATACAAGCTCGGATCAGAAAGGAAGCCACGTTTTCTGCAAAAATGCATGCAGAAAGTCTTGCCTGGAGAAATACTAGTACCACTGGATTCACACACCGTCGTACTAATTTATTGACGGCTGTTTGAAGCTGCTGCATATCGGAGGCTTTACCACATATTTAGCATACAATGAAACTTGCGGGTAGAGATATATTTCTACTAAACTTTTTGATATACGACATGAAATCAATACCTCTCAGATTACTTCCCCGGGGTACTCTCTCATTTAATAAAAGAGAGTTTCCTTACATGCATTTTAGGAGGAACAATAAGAGTTATGCTCTTTTAAAGTAAAATATTTTACAGTAAGAATGTTTGTAGACATTTGTCAAATAATCGATTCAATTTCAATATTCTTGAGAACAAAATGGTTTTACAGTAGCAAGAGTAATATTGCTTGCTTAATACGTTGGAGAAACAATAAGAATTCTACCAAGAGAAAAAACAAGCATTACAATCAAAATCAGTACAATACGTTAGTGCCAGCTTTCATGAAAAGGTAAAGGGACTGATTGCGGCGGTTAAATTGTAGAATAAGTGGTCCCTTGGCGAAACAAATTTTTGGCAACAAGAATCAGTCGCCAATTTACCTATTTGCAGCGATAGGTGTTCCGAGAATAATTAAGGAATAATTAAGACTGCCTTTGGAGCACTTTTCAAAAATATTTTTTTCTACTAAACCCCTTTATTTGAAATGGGGCATAAAACTAAAAATTCAAGTACACAATTTCCACAAAATTAAAAATTTTGGATACATTGGATATTTTGAGTGAAATTTTAGAAAAAAAAAAGTGATTACAGCAGTGCTTCTCAGGCTTTCAATGCTGGCGCCCCCTTGCTGCGATCACAATTTTTATCGCGCCCCCTTATACATTAATATTACACTGAATGCGAATAATAATGAACTTTGATGCTAAAGCTACAAAAGGCGATCTTAATTATAAACCATACAAATTAGTAACATAAGTATTAAATTTTGTATACTACTTTTTAAGCAAAAGTAAATAAAATAATAGGATAATTATTATGTGTGTTATTTTTCCTTTCTCTAATTTTTTAAATTGGACATTGCAAAATACGGTGGCTGCTTAGAGATAAAATATAGATATCTGCTAAATAGAAAAAGAACTCAGAGGGGTCAATTTCTATTTATAAGCGATTTCCTTATAAAAACTTTGCTTTGCAAGACAAGCCCATGGAAGTCGTTAATACTTTATTAATTTTAGATTTGTAATTTTAGTATTAATTAATTAGTTCTCAAGCTACTATGGAGTACTGATACATTAAAGTATACCGCTGAAGTACCCGCTTGCATGAGTTCATTTATAAGAAAACAAAACATTATTGAAATAATCGCTGAATTTTTAAGAGATGAAGCCAAGTGCGCGACAATGTTTACAAAAATGTATAATGATTTTTTAAATGATTGCTCAAAGTATAATTAGTTTAAAGCGAACTATAATTTTTAAAAAGCCTTACAGAATTATCATTTTAGAAATATATTTGAATACCATGAACAATAATATATAAAATTCAGATGAAGAATAATTGTATTATTTTTAATATTTAAAGCGAAAAAGACTTCAACATGTTTTAACCCTGGAGCAGGCGCGCACCCGATACTAATGGTCCAGCGGGGTTGTTAGTCACCCCAATCCTTTTTTATAATTTTTATAGTACACCAGTGTTTCTCAAACTTTCAATACTGGCGATTCAATTTTCAATCATAATTTCTGCACTGAAAACAAAAGCACTTCGTATACTATTACCATTTTGAAAATCCTACCTATGTTAAACAGAATTTTCTGCAGTGGCTGCTTTGAAGACAAAATATAGATCTCAGCTAAATAAAGAAAAATAACTCAGTGTCAATATCTGATATTAAACCTTTCTTAGAAAAACTTTTTGCTCTACAAGACAAGCCCATGGATGTCACTGATAATTATTAAACTTAGATTAATTTAGTATTAAGAAATTATTTATAAAATACCTTCTTCAGTACTGATACATTAAACGTATACTGGCTGAAAAAACACCGGCTCTTCTTCGAGAGTTAATTTTTAAAAAATATAACATTATTCTTGATATAATAGCTAAACTGTAAGGAGAGTAAAACTGCGTGCACGACATTGTATACAAAAATGTAAGATGATTTTTTTAAGATAAATGCTATAATTGTAAATAACTGTTTAAAGAACTGTAATTTTAAGAATCACAGAATTAGCATTTAGAATTAATGTTAAGTAATGAAAAGAATATAAAATTCCTATGAAGAATAATTGTGTTACTTTAATATTTAAAGCGAGAAGACTTCAAAATGTTTTAACCCGGAGCAGGCACGCACTCGATACTAAGGCTGATGGTAGTGCGGGAGAACTCAGTCACCCCAATCATTTATTTATAATTATTTTTACACTACACGATACAAATTGGAAAAAAAATTCCAGTGAATAATTTAATTAAGAAAGTATACTTACCGGCTTTCAAAAATGTTCAATCTTTCTTTGATGATTTTAGAAAAGTCAATAAAACTGAACTAAAATGATTGACAAGTGATAGACCTTAATAAAGGACGAAAAGCAAAAGATACTTTTCACTAATATTACAGAAATGTTACTTGCTGGCAAAGCTGTCATATTTTTGTTCAAGTAATTGTAGTTTTAATGAGCATTCATGATCGAGTGAGTGAATATTAACGTCGCACTGTTCAGCTACACGAGGGCTTTTCGAGACGGACCTCGTAATTTTTGAACCATGGTTGACGAGGACGATACTTGAGCTGGCCTCTTAACTACCACACCATTCCAACAAGAGGACGTTTGAGCTCTTTACAAATTTAACGTGCACCTCTCCCTTTCACGACGGGTCTTTAGTGGTACTGGGCTCGAACTCGTAACACCTTTGTGGTGATCAACAAATAACAAGTTGAACTTTTTTCTTTCTTGTGTCTTTTTGACAAGTCAACTGAACCTTGTGGTACACTTATGGCTTCATATTTCAGTTGATGGAGTTCTTTAGGGAAGCCATTGAAAATTTTCCTTTTCGTTTCATGTTCATCGTGTTTCTCAATCATGAATAATATGCATCAGTTTCAACTTCCTTCAATACAGATCACAGATGCCACCGCTGCCTGGTTATAAGTGTATTCAGAAAAAAATACGGATGCTCTAAAAAGTATTATGACGTTTCTCTTACTATACTTTATATGTTTCAGATTACTCGTAAAAATAAATCTTAGCCAAATAATCCTTCAAAAATCAACCAATTTCTTTCCAAATATCGTAAAACTCTTCATTATTTACAATTTCTCTATGCGAAAACAAATACATAAAAGATGGGATGAAACTAATGTAGAAAGGAAACCCTACCAGTAAGTTTGAAGGTCAATCAAATAAATGACTAGCAAATTTATTATGCTGCCTGGCTGAAAAGTGAATCATGTCTTCCTTTTCTTTCTACAACTAATATACAGTATTTCAATAATAATTAAAGTGATGAAATGTTTATCTTAGAATTTTCTCAGGGTCTGAGTTTCGTTTTTCTTTTAACGAGTAATATTTTATGTTAAAACAGAAGAACGCCAGATGATAAACATAAATTATATCCAGTGTTGTTGTGTATTTCTTTTATTATGGAAAAAGTATTTTTGTTTCACTTCTTTCGGTTTTTTAAAAAATCGATGGGAATTTTCGATATGCTCGCGCCCCTTGCAGGGGGTTATCGCGCCCCCCCAGGGGGCGCCACACTTTGAGAAACACCGAGTTACGGTAAACCTTTTATTGAAATTTCTAATTAATATATTCGAATAATATTTATACAGTACATAAATAATATTATTAACTGTGTTTAAGAGCAATAAGATTTGTAATACTTTTGAAAGTGTTTTGAAAAATGTCTTTTTTTTTTTTTATGCAAAAACTCTATTTTTTTTACAGAACTAATGTTATTTTCTTACAAAAAAAGCAATAAAATACATAAAGACATAAACAGAATTTAGATAATTATCTAGAACACAGATAATACTAAATAAGACATTTTCTGAAAATTTGAATTCAATATTTTAAAAGAAATCCTGTCATGAATTTTACCATGAAGTAAATTGAAAAACTTGGGTTCTCATAAAATGCATTTAAAAGATTTTAAAACAGTATGAAAAATTTCTGCTAATCGTATTTAAAACTAACCATATATAACTTCATATTTAACTAATTCGGACTTTTTTTTTTAAACTTATGCTGTTTTCTGGAGAGTTTTATAGGCTATAACAATTGTAGTTTTTAGTGAAATTTTGATAAAAAATTACATTTGCCCAAAAAATTCTGATAAATGTATGCAAGTAATGTTTTTACAGTACGTGGACGCATCCTTATGAGTTAGGAATTAAAATATTTGTAATATACTTCTGAAAGTTTTAAATATGCCAAAAACTTTATGCAAAAAGACGACGTTTCTTAAAAAAATTAGCTAAAGATTTTTTTTCATAAAAAAGCAGTAACGTACCTAAATATATACACAGAGATTAGATTGATTCATGACACAGAGCGAAATAAAACATGTTCTGAACATTTCAATTCAAAGATCATAAAAATATTTTGTGTAGGGATCTAAATCCGGTTTCGTAAACTCGATTTCCGATTTACTAATTATGCTATCTATAGATTTGTTTCTAAATATCGTAGAAATAAAATAGTGTTTTTAGAATCTTAAATTTATGGGCTATAAAAGAAATTTTGAAAACGTTCTCCAAAACGGCGAATTTTGGGTAGTCACATACCTAAGCGCAGATGAAGTAACGAAACGCCGAATTCAATATGGCATCTAGGTAAACATAGCCAAACCAAGGGGCCACTAACCCTACACTTTAGGAAAATATACTTCCAACAGTATATTATAAGATACATATACTGTATATGAGTGTATCGCCAAAATGGCGCTGCACTAAAAGTGATACCAGCTCTTTGGAACATACTAGGTCTGCAAAGGTAGAAAATACCAATCCGCTTCCTCCATTAAAACCCATTACGCGTTTTGCGAAATGTGTTTTTGCAAGTATGTGGATTTCAAGTTATACAAATTATGATTATAAATACTTCACATGAAATTGTATTCAAAAAATTTGCTAAAGTTTCCAAAGAAGGGAATTAGGGCTCTATGTTTCTTTTTGGAAATTGATTAGAAACACATTATGCCCTGAACTTAATTTCTCAATTTCTGTATGGAAATTGCAGCGCACTACTTTCAATCCAGAAAAAAAATTGAATTACTATTATAGTTACTATTGCTATTAGCATGTTTTGGTTGTAAATGAAACAAAGATTAAAATTATTTCCCCATAAATATGAGAAAAGGGTTATACCTCTCTGAAATAATGATGAGATGTCCAAGGGCCATTGTAAGAAAATAAGATTTCCGAGAGTTATTCAAATGAAACTTCTGCAAGGTGCGAACTGTCCATTTGTGTCTGTCAAACTAACCAACACAACAGAGGCCTCGTAGTTTCGAAAATGAACGATCCTTATGTCTATTCAGTTCAGTTCTTGATTTTGTGGGATATGGAGCAACAAAGCGCTATTTTCCCCGGATCCTTAAGTCGCATTTACATAAACAAAGTTTTCGAATTCAGATTATTTCCCATTAAAGTTATTTTCAAATTATGGAGAAGTCAAATGCATTCAGTAAAGACCAAGAGGAAAAGTGTAACTGCATTCCTTTAGAAGGAAAAGCCGTGGTAGCCTAGTGGTGAAGGTAACGGACTTGTGGCCGGCGTGTCATTTCCTCGAGAATAGTACTGTTGGAGCTGCCGTATATGGGGAGTAATGCACGTTAAATCAGTCGAGAGCTCAAACGTCCTCCGTTGGTGTGTGTGGCAGTGATGATAGTGTGCCAGCTCGGGTGTCGTCCTGCGTCACTTCACCATGGTTCAAAATCTCGAGGTCCGTCGCCAAAAGCTCCTCGATTAGCTAAACAGTGTGATGTTTTTTTCACTCACTCACTCACTTGAGAAGGAAAAATAAAATATTACTTGAAATAGGTTAATGAGTTTTGTCGAAATATTTTTGATATCATGAGTGAGGGAATATTAACGTCGCACTGTTCAGCTACACGATGGCTTTTAGCGACGGACCACGGGATTTTGAACCATGCTCAAGTGACATGGATGACACCTGAGCTGGCTCCTTTAACTACCACACCACACCAACGGGAGGGACGTTTGAGCTCTCAATAGATGTAAGCGAGCATTGCTCCCACACTGTGGGTCTTTAGTATTACCGGGCTCGAATCTCGTGACAAGGCACAGCCACGATCTGATACCTTGACCACTCGGCTACCGCGGCCACTTGATATCATGGGGGGAAAGTTAATGCTTTAAAAGAATTCAAAGCTTTTTAATCAATTCTAATATTTTAGTCTGTTTCATCCTTTTGTTATTTTGAGCAAATCCACAGTATTTCGAGTGAGAGTTATATGGACTTGCTCTAGAAAGCAACCTTTGGTCCTTTAACTACGGGCTACCCTTCTACAACTAAACCGACCTCAGCGCCACCTCACCACCTCATATTCTATTTGTCATGCCCTCTCTTCTGCGAGTTTCACAGGTTAAGTTGCCACTATTTAATATACAACCCTCGTATTTTTAATTATTTTCCTGGATTCCTAATTGCATGAGTGAGTGAGTGTTCATTAACGTCGCACTTTGAAGGTACACAAGGACTATATATATATATGTATGTAAGTGACTCATTTCCATAATTTTGAACCTTAGACCGTTTTCACTCCAGGCAACTCTGTGCTAGGTCAACGCGTTTCCCTGCCATTACTTCTCTAGTGCAAAGAGAGAAGTAAATCCTTTCACAAGCAGACACAGAAAGTTGAGTGAAAAGGGAATTCCGGGGGTGAGGAGTATTGAATTCCTCGGTTCAATGAAGAAGCAATAAAATGTTCTTCCATTTTCAATACACAAGTAGCCACGTGTGAAGAGCATACCCTCAACACTATCCTTTTTTAGTTAAAATTTTCCGACTACGTTCCCAGGATAATGATTTTCATATACCTGAAAATGGATAATTTTTCATGATATTTTAAGTATCAACTGATTGAACCATGTATCTAAAAATTATTTTGGAGACATTTTGACAAAAAAATTTATTTTAAATACAATATTTTGGCAAAAAATTAACTTGGATAATCTTTTTTCCAAATGTTCTCCTTTTTGTGAAAAATGGTTCTATTATAATAATATTTTGCCTGTATATAGCTCAGACCTCTTACAGAGGCTCAAATGGAATTTTTGAAACATTTAACTTAAAAGTGGGTTTATTCATATTTTACGACAACAGAGGGGAGCAATTTTAAGAAAAAAAACGCTGATATAATTATTTCAATGGGTTGTAACTCTGAAAATAATGCGAATTTTTCAAACTTCTAGTTGAGCCTCTGTACAGAGGTCTGAGCTATATACAGGCAAAATATTATTATAATAGAACCATTTTTCACAAAAGGAGAACATTTGGAAAAAAGATTATTCTAAGTTAATTTTTTGCCAAAATATTGTATTTAAATAAAAAAAATTGTCAAAATGTCCTTAAAAATTTTTATGCATATATTCTAATCTAAGTGATACTAAATATCATGAAAATTATTCATTTATGCTCTTTTTTAAAATCACGGTTCGGAACGTAGTCGGATAACTTAATTAACACTACTACATTGAAGTACTAAAAAGACTTCGAGAAAAAATTAGGCAAGAAAGACTAGAATTGGAGAGTGTTGGATAGCTGTTGCTTGAAAACAATGCATCCGCTCACATGGCCTTATTTGTCAAGAATTTTCTGACTAGCAAACACATTACTATGATGGGGTATCCTCCTTATTCACCTGGCTTTGGGCCCCGTGAGACTTTTTTTTATTTCCTATAGGTAAATCTTGCTAAAAGGGAACCTACTTTACCTCAAGTGAAAAGGGGTACCGAAAAAGCGCCTTTATTGATTCCGAGCTCTTTAGCTACACTGGTAAATCTACACCCTCCTCCAGCTTTCGATTATTGTTCCACATGCCGAAGTCGCCGGTGATTTCTTCCTCGCCCCTGTTCCTTACCAGAACGCAGACTAGCGGTGAATGTCTTTAATTATGCCTCCGTTCCTCTTTTGCTAGCCCAGGCTGCACCCCCGACCGCATGCGTTTTGTGTACCTCGCGTTGCCTAAGTCGTTTTTTTTTTTTCCTGGCATTTGCAACGCATCACCTTTCTATTGAACTATGTGTTCATTGTACTTATCGCAATATCCCGTTTTCGGCAATATCATGCTATCTGTGCGCTTAAGATTTACATTGTTGTTTAAGTTTTGCTCATCATTGTACTTGTTAATGCCGGAGTATATCATCATTGCAAACTACGACACAATATATCCGGGTAAGGTCATTTGTTTATATATATATATATATATATATATATATATATATATTTATATATAAAAATCTTCTGTGCGTGTGTTTGTCACTAGACTCCTCCCTAAACGGCTGGACCGATTTCGATGAAATTTTTGTGTGGGTTCAAGTAAATTCGAGAATGGTTTAGATTCACAATTCGATCCGATATCGCAATTAGTTAAAAGATATTAATTAAAAACATTCAAAAATACAACTCAACACTCACCTGCATTGTTTTAACAACGTATTGTTATAAACAAGTAATATAAAAAAAAATTTAATCAATTTTTCTACTTAGATCAACAAAAAAAAATTTATTTTAGCTACTTTTTATTAAATAGTTGCAATTAATACAAATATGTATATACATATGACAGAATCACAACATTAAGTGGTAAATAATTTTTATTAATTATCATTAAAGTATCGTTTTTGTCATCCAAAACAATCGTGTACATAAAATTTCCTTTCAACTGAATGCTTTAACACGTGAGAAAAGAACCTTTTTTCAAATTTTGACGTAAGTCGCCAACGTGGCTGTATTTGTAATTTTTAAATAATTTAGTTTTTAATCAATTAATTTTTATTAATTATAATTAAATTATTGTATTGTCATCAAAATATACATGTACATTACATTTCAGCTCAATTGACGCTTTAAAATGTATTTTAGAAACGATTGAAAATGCACCAAGATAAATAAATAAATAAACAAACAAACAAATAAAATATGTATAGAGATCGTGAGCTAATTGTAGGAATTGAAAAAGACGTAAGTTGGCGTCGAAAATTGATTTTCAGCCAAACTGGCCAAACCCGGTCTTTTATTGTTACGAAAATGCAGACGATTCACGCATTTAGCGTTTTTAATTAATATCTTTTCAAATAATCTTTATATATGTAATTCTTCTGTGCGTGTGTATGTTGTAACTGAGCTCCTCCTAAACGGCTGGACCGATTTTGATGAAAGTTTTTGTCTGTTCAGTGGACTCGAGAAGGGTTTAGATTTATAATTCGGTTTTAGAAATGTTTATTTAATTAATTTTTTTATTTATAAATTGTTGATCTTGGAATGTTTTACATTGGATCCGGCAGACTGCTCTAAGTTCGCAGTATCGAGAATATTCAAAAATCTTTTATTATAATTCAAGTTGGTCCCGACAGTTGGTGCTGTGATCATTTCAGGAAAATATTTTGTCACTTTGTGTTATTATTTTGTTGAAATAAATCGTATATTAATTAAATTATTACATTCAGGTGTAATTAGTGTTTGAAATTTTACTCAAATTTTATTCAAACGTTCCAGATTTTGTTAAAGCTTATTCATAAAAATTTGGAATTTTTGAATTTAAGATGTGTGTATGCAGAGTTGAGTTGAGTTGAGTTGAGTTAATATTAACGTCGCACTGTTCAATACACGAGGGCTTTTGGCGACGGACCACGTAATTTTGAACCATGGTCAAGTGACGTGGACGACACCTGAGCTGGCACCCCCCTCCTAACTACCACACCACACCAACGGGAGGACGTTTCAGCTCTCGACAGATTTAACGTGCATCGCTGCCCTACACGGCGGGTCTTTAGTGGTACTTGGATCGAACTCATGACATGCCTGCCATGGTTGGATACCTAACCACTGGGCTACCGCAGACCGATAATGATGTACAGAACAATGTCTGTCGGGTCCTCTAGTATATATATTAAAATTTAAATTCTTTTCTCTCTCTCTCTGTTTTCCCTTCCAGTTTCTTACAAAACGAAAATCTTCTAGTATGTCTTCTTAATAAACGTATCTCACACGAGCAATTGATTAAGACAGTGTAAGTAATGCTTAATAGTTTCATCAAGCTGTGGAGAAACTACATGAGAAGATTATAACATTCGATTTTAAGGTATCCGACTACCCTAAAATCATGATTTTCAAAAATTGACAAATTTTTGTTTATGATTTTATTTTTATAGGCCATCGTATAGCTCAATAAAAATGCCAAGTTTTTTATTTTTTTCATTCACTAGAACAAAAATTACAAGTGTTTTAGTAAAAGCAGATGCCATAACTTTACACAAGATGACAAACTTTAAAATGCGTTTTACTCGAAATGTGTTTTTCGCGAAAAGTTCAAACAGGGACAGCGATTGCTCAAAAAGTTTTGAAAATAATTTGCTGAAATTTTTTGAGTATGTTATATATAACAGTAGAAAGTGTTTTGATCTTCAGATTTATCAATCGCTGCTTTATTTTAAAATTTACAGTCCTATGTGGATATAATCACTTTCTTTTTAAGCAATTTCGTATAATCACTAAGATAAAGTGCTCTAGGTTTTGTAAAAATTGGAAATATCTCTTATCCTGAAGGTCATTTCAAACACGAATAATAAAGTAACACATCAAAATTGAAAAATTGAGAATTTTCTCAAAAAATTTTAAAGTACAGGCGGGCCCCCGTTTATGTAATTTTTGTACATTTTTACCAGTTTTTTTCCCATTTTAATAATAATAAATTTCTTTTCTGCTTTCAATTTTTAAGATTTTTTCCTTGAAATATACTAAATAAATCTAAAAATCAAAAAAATCCTCATATTTCCCACAAAAGTTGTCGCAAGTAGTCGGATACCTTAACAGAACTGATTTTCTTATGAATTCTTGATATTTTATTAATTTCCTTCTCAATGTTTTTATGTTCATTTTTGTGTTGCATTTATGTTCTGTTTTTTTTTCTTTTGTATTATTTTTTGTTAATGAGTGACTACGGTGACAATTTCTGGGCATATGGCTCATGCGAAACGAAACACTCCATCATATCCGAAAAATATATATTATTCTGTGGAACGACTGTGGGTTGTATCCTGCTAGCATGTAGGAAGCAGCTGATTGGTCGAGCCAATTGTTGAGTGTTATTTCCTGGGTCGTGCGGATTTTCTGAGTTCATGGCGGAGAGCTGAAAGGAAGCTCTCTTATTGGTGCATGGCAGGAGATGAAATCGACTCTCATAGCTGCTCAACTCTCTCAAAGAGAAAATTAAGACTAAGGGGAGGGGCAAACCCAGATGGTGGGGATACGACAAATTTTAAGAAGTTAAATAAAAATAAATATAGAATTAAAAATTTTGCAATAGTTGTGCAATAAAATTGCACAGATTAATAAAATTATGGTGGATTGTAAGAGTCGAGAAGTATTCTTCCTCGGTCTTTTTAGTTGAATCATGAGGATTATAGGTATTTAAGTTTAACATATTGCTATTATTAGTGAATTGCAGGGAGTTAAAGAACTTTTTTAGCTATTTTCTGGATATAGGATTTAAAAAACTTTTGATTTTAATAGCTTTCCAAAATGTCGTCATTTCTCATGTACCTTGAGGCTTTAACGATCATTCGGATTGTTGAATTTTGTAGATTTGTTAATGAGTGTGTGTGTGCAGTGACGTAACGTACACTATCCCCGCAGCATCGCGGGGGACAGCATTCTAGGGGGCCTAAACCCTGGCTGACGCCAGTACCAAATGCAAGCCTTTGTAACATCCGGCAGCACCCAAAAACCTGACTTAGCAGCGGGGCCTAATATTCTCCGTTACGCCACTGTGTGTGTGCGTGAGTGTATTTTTTACTGATTGCGTTTATCAATAGTTTTCAAGATTGTGCGAAAGTAATATTTTTATTGTTTTTGCCGTAAGTTTTGTATCATGCACTATATAATAGAATTTGTTTTTTCCCCCTTGTGAATATTTCCTTTTTGAAAATAAATTAATAAAGTTGTGACGAATCTTTACGGCACCTTTCCACACTAATACTCTTAGGCGTCTTTGGGGATTGTAAATTCGCGTATATTTCCAATCAGCTCTAAAAGAAGAAAATGGGATATGCAAAGCAGATAAGGTATTTAAGGAGAGCGTTGTAATTTAGCGGAGAAGGCGATTGAGCCAGCAACAGTAGTGACGAGATTTGGAGGATTCAATTGGATTACGATATTGGAGTATTGCTATCATTATTCAAATGAAGTAGCCTTAGAAGGATTAATCTACCTGGAGAGATTGGTAGTACAGCCAGGTGATATATTCTAACTTAGTACCTCTTACCACAAGCGTTAATATAATAAAGTTAGTTAAATCCTAGTGAATGATAATAATCCAAGTTGCGTGTATTTCTCGGACCTCCTATTCCGGTAAACCAATTCGATATTGAGCTTAGTAATTGATTAATTTCATATTTCTTAATTTAATTTAATAGTAAAGGTAAATCCTTTGGACGTAGACATATAGTTGCATATTTGTAATTAGAAGATTGATATTTGAATTGAGTGAATAAATATAATTTGTTATTATACAAATGGCGTCTGGTCATTCTTTGCCTCAAGTTAATCTTAGTGTCCAGGGTAGAACCCAGGGGGGTTCTCACAAAGTGGAAATTTTCGATGATGAAAATGACGTCCCTTGATAATGGTATCATTTTAAAATCATTGCCATATTTTACTCCATGAGCAATAGATTTCGTTTTAATCACGGCTTCGAACCGTAATTTTTTTCGTTCCGGTTTTCATTCCGCCAAAAATAACAGTTTTGGGTTCAGTTCCAAATGAAAAATTTTATTTTATGTATAGTCTTATTTGTACTAAAAATATAATTCTACCATAAACAAAAAATGTATATGTAATGACGATAATTATATGGTTGACTTTAAATAAAAAAATATTGATAAGTTGGTTACATTAACAAAATGGCTGAAAATATATCGAACCGAAATAAGTCGGTATTATTTTCGTTTCAGTTTCGGTTTTAGTTCCGACCAAAATAACTCTTTTCTTTCAGTTCCGAATGAATAATTCTATTTATGTATATTCATATGTATTGTACGGTTTTTCGGTTTTTAATTCGTTTCAGCTCTGATATCTGGATCGATTCCAGCTATTTTTACTTGTGGAAATTATGTATAAAGAAAAGATGAGATACACACATAAATGTTTAATTTCTACAGCTATTGAGTATCTGTGTACTCTTTACAGTTTACACATTTTGCTGGGAATAATCTCTTTTTTTAAAAAAAAAAGTTTTTATAAATGTTTTAAATTATGGTGTCAGGAAAAATATCAAACTTTACCACAATCAAAGGTATTTTGATGAAGAGAAGTTTGGGAATTCTAAGAAAGAAACCAAAAATAAAATTAATTAAAAACTGTTACTAAATATTATAAAACAGTTTTTTTTATTAAAAAAGGAAAAGAGGAAAATAATTAAGGGATTTAAATTATGCAATTATATGGGAAAACAGAGGCATGCAAATTTATTTCTATAAAACATTACTAAATGTATTTCTGTAAGCAAAGAGAAAAATACAGCTAATGATGTTAACATTTCAAGAACGTACCATTTAATATTTATGAGTATTGCCAGCCTCACTGTTCTTTTTTTTTCCTTTTCTGAGGATAATTTTAGCTTCAAGAGGAATTTAGTCAAGGTTTTTACAAAGATAGCATCGATCCGTTCCATATTTTGAGATAAAAAGTAGAGCAGATATTAATAATAAATTGCTACTAAATAATTAGAATACATTACTTTTTTCAATTTCAAAAGATTCTAGCATGTATCTTCGATTACTGAAATAAGAAAATATAAAGGAAAAAAAAATGTAATTTTTTTAAATAAATTTTTAAAATAACACACAATTATAATTTTTTTAATTATACAATTTTTTATCTTATGGAAAAAATGTAAAACAAGTTACGTAACTGGGGATTTTACGACAGATCTGTTGGTTTCACGACTTGGTCATATATATATATATATATGACATGTTTTAAAGCCAGAATCAGACGAGTTAGTTTTAAAAGGATCTTTATTTGATGAAATCTACACAAGCTCTGACGCTTAGAGGCAGAAAGAAAAAGAACGCCAAAGTAAAATCTAAGTGTTTTATCACTTAAACCAGACGTGAGAAGTACCTCTGATTTTAAGAGTGTACTTGAAAGTTAATGCTGACATATAGGGCTATTAAATCTAAAGATCTGGAATTGGAGCATGTTTATTGGCTAGGCCATATGTTCGGAAGAAATAAATGGGTGATTAGTTTGATACTTGAAGAGGAAATGAAAAAAAATATGAGTTAAGTGCTAGATATAGGGAATTTAATTTTTAATCTTTTCATAATTTAATTATCCTTACATTTAAAGTATATATATATTGTTATGAATTTTGTGTAAAGTAGTGAAAATAACTTGTATTTGGATGTGTGTAATGCAGTGCTTCTCAAACTTTCAATACTGGCGCTCCCCTTTTCAATCTGCAATTTTTTATCGCGCCCCCTTATACATAATAATTTACTAAATGCAATAATAATGCACTTTTACGATAAAGCAACAATATTTATTATAAACCGTTCAAATTCATGACATAAGTATTAAATTTTGTATTTGTTACTTTTAAGCAAAAAAGTTAAATAATAGGATAATTACTAAGTTATTTTCCTTTCTCTGATTTTTTTAAATTGGAACATATTACAAAATGCGGTGGTTGCTTAGAAGACAAAATATAGATATCAGCTAAATATAGAAAATGAACTCAGAGGGGTCAATTTCTTATCTTAAAACTCCTTTCAAAAATTTTGCTCTGTAAGACAAGCCCATGGAAGTAGCTAATAATTATTAAACTTGTTTCTTAATTTAGTATTAATTAATTAGTCATAAAATACTCTGTGCACCACTCATACATTAAAAGCGGTGTTTCTCAAACTTTCAATACTGGCGACCCAATTTTCAATCATAATTTTTGTCTCGCCCCCTGTACAACAATAATGTATTTTACTGCAATAAAAATGCACTTTGAGAGAGAGACGCTAAAGTTACAATACGATCTTAATTATAAACCGTACAAATTAATACGATAAGTATATTAAATTTTGTGTATATGTAACTTTTAAGTAATATATATATTTTTAAGAAAATTACTTAAAATATATATATATTTAGAATTATGTTATTTTTCTTTCTCTAATTTTTAAATTGGAACAGATCGCAAAATGATGTATTTAATTAAAGATTTATTTCTCCTTCAGCATTCATTTTCTCAAAGTACAAATGTCATTAGAAAAATAGTCTAGTGAATGTCGCTCTCTATCATATCCATCACATCTGGCATTATAGGGTACGTTTGCGTGAGTCTGGGCAACCTATCGGACGTCTGCGCAAAACATGTAAAAATGCTTTTCCTCGTACAATTCCAGTCAGTTTTGGTCGACTCGATACTCCTATAGCTACCGAATCTAGCTTGAATGTACATTTTTAATTTCCACGTTAATTGTAATTCACGGTAATTAAGTATTTACGGCAGTAGATTAAAACAATATCATACATACATTTTTAAGTCGTAAGCAAACATTCGACCATAATAAAGAATCAACAAGTACACAGACGAACGAGCATGGTTTCGAAAATTAAATCAAGGCGATCTTCTCAAAAGTACTTAATTTTGGATTTACCACTACTGAAGTAAATGATGGAAAAAAAGCCCCAGCTCGATATATGTTAAAACTTACAAATCTGTAGAACAACATGTGAAAGTTGTTTTTAAACATGTAAAATCATTTAGCTATGTTGGCAAAAAATTTTAAAAATATTTTCTGGATGAGGACAACTTGGTAGCAAGTTACGAGTGGATTAGTGATCTATTTCAAGATACTCCAGAAGGGCTCTCAACTTCCGAAGAAGAAATCTTCATATATTTTACATCAGTGAAAAATTAAAAGGCAATTTGTAATAAATCGCTCTTTGAATTTGGGGTAGAGGTGGATGAGGAATTATCTGTACTGAAAACAAAAGCACTTCGTATACTATTACCATTTTCAACAGCCTACCTTTTTCAAACCGGATTTTCTGCAGTGGATGCCTTGAAGACAAAAATATAGATCTCAGCTAAATATAGAAAATTAACTCTTTAAGTGTCAATTTCTGATATTAAACCTTCCTTTCAAAAACTTTCCTCTACAAGACAAGCCCGTGGAAGTCCCTAATAATTATTAAACTTGTTCTTAATTTAGTAATAAGATTGATTGATTGAATATTAACGTTGCACTGTTCAGCTGCACGAGGGCTTTTGACGACGGACCACGTAACTTTGAACCATGGTCAAGTGACGTGGATGACACCTGAGCTGGCACCCCCTCTCCTAACTACCACACCACACCAACGGGAAAACTCTCAACAGATTTAACGTGCATCGCTGCCCTACACGGCGGGTCTTTAGTGGTACTGGGCTCGAACTCGTGACAAGGCAAGCCACGATCCGATACGTATACCACTCGGCTACCGCGGCCAAATTCATTAATAAGAAATTATTTATAAAATACCTTCTTCAGTACTGATACATCAAACGTATACTGGCTGAAACACCGACTCCTCGCACGAGTTCATTTTTTTAAAAAATAAAACATTATTCTTGATATAATAGCTGAACTGTAAGGGAAGTAAAACTGTGTGCACGACATTGTATACAAAAAAATGTAAAATGATTTTTTTAGATAAATGCTATAATTGTAAATAACTGTTTAAAAGAACTGTAATTTTAAACCTCACACAATTAGCAGTTAGAATTAATGTTAAATTATGAAAAAGAATATAAAATTCCGATGAAGAATGATTGTGTTACTTTTTTAACATTTAAAGCGAGAAGACTTCAAAATGTTTTAACCGGGAGCAGGCGCGTACTCGATACTAACATTAATGGTAGTGCGGGGGGACTCAGTCACCCCAATCCTTTGTTTAGAGTTATTTTTACTGTACACGATACAAATCGGAATTCTAGTGAATATTTTAATTTATAGAAAGTATACTTACCTTCTTTCAATGACTCTTCAATTCTTTGATGATTTGAGAAAAATCCAATAAAACTGAACTAAAATGATTCAAAAAGTACAAGACCATAATAAAAAGGACGCCAATCAGACTCTTTTCAATTATCCTACAGAAATGTTAAACCAATCAATTCTTTTCCAAATATCGCAAAAAACTCAATTATTTACAATTTCCCTAAGCGAAAAGCAAACGCATAAAAGATGGGGAGGGAACTAATATTGATAATAACCATACCATAAGATTGAAGGTCAATCAGATGATTAGCAAACGTACTATGCAGCCTGGCTGAAAAGTGAATCATGACTTCCTTTTCTTTTTCTACAACTAAAATGTACAGTATTTCAATAATAATTACAGTAGTGAATTGTTTATCTTCTTAGAATTTTTTCTCAGGGTCTGGGTTTCGTTTTTTCTTTTAACGAGTAATATTTTATGTTAAAACGTAATAAAAAAATCTCTCATTGAGGAAATACAGCAAATAAAACAAAATGTTTTTTCTTTAATTTGGTTTTGGGATCAAAGATAGCTATTTGATGACGGAAAAAGCCAGATAATAAACATAAATTATGACAGTGTTGTTGTGTGTATTTTTTTTTTATTATGGAAGAAAGCATTTTGTTTTACTTCTCTTTCCGGTTATTTTTTTTAAAAAATCTTTAAATTTTTTGATACGCTCGCGCCCCCCCTTGTGGGGTCATCGCGCCCCCAGGGGGCGCGCCCCACACTTTGAGAAACACTGGTGTAATGCCTTTATCATACTCTAAATTAGACTTAATTTACGTTAAAATTGTAATATTCACAAGCAAACGCTTTACCTTTCGTTATAATGGTGATTCAGTGTGAACTTGGCAAAATCTTAGCGATACAGTCAAGTTGGCGAATTTGGCGATAACTTTTGTGACTTGACGACCATTTTAGTGACTTGGCGACTATTTTGGTGATTTGACGATCACGTTGGCGACCGTTTTTGGCGAGTTTGAAATCCTCTGGTTTCTTCTAGAAATTAGTAGCGAAATCCATTAATTTCAAGACCAATGACGCAAACGTGTTTTTCTCGAATTATCCGCGAGGGATATAAATAGAAAGATGGTCGCCGTTTGGTTTTGGCTAGCGATCAGTTAGTATTGTTCTGACTGTAGAAGCGTTTAATGATTACCTCGGCTGTTGAACGAGTGATTGCTTGTGAATAATCTTTTATATTCGTTCATTTTAGACACCGATAATTGTATCTGAGATCTGTTGAAGACCATCTGAGATTTATTTTGTGAATATTGCTGCTGAACCTTGTATTTAAAGTAATGGATTTTCTACAATAAATTCGAATTAGTGCCAAGTAGAAAATACTGTGTCATTTACATACTGCTGCTTGAGATGTGTTTTCAAAGTATCCAAACAATGTAAATAATTATAAAATGCAACAGTTTTGACAGTAGTTTTACTATCAATATCTGCATCAAAATCGCTATTTATTGGGCCACTGACAAATCAACAATTTCCTGAATTTTATTTGCACAGATAGGCAGTCCATCATCAAATGTAATATAATCATAGAAGTCTTAAAATACCCTCTGCGTAGTGGAGTTGGAGGGTATAAGAAATGAGTTTCCTGTCCTATTCAAATTTCCCACGATAGATTACTCATGATACATCATCACTTGTAATGTCTAATAACACTCTGCACCCTTTAATGTCGAAATCGACAACTGACAAGAAAAATCTTTTTTCTGTTCCGGACACAAAAAGGATGTTAATTAAAAAAAAATTCTGACAAAAACTAATAAAACAATTCAGTTCTTGAAATAATTCTTTAATTCGTGATTTTTTATTCGTTAAATAGGGGTTTGTTAAATCGAGGCTCAACTATATATATATATATATATATATATATATATATATATATATATATATATATATATATATATATATATATATATATATATATATATACAGTGGCACTTCAGTGGGTATATATTAACATATTTTCAGTAGTGGCCAAAATTGTGGACACTTTTTTAAATTGATATGTTTTTTAAGTTTGTATGTTTACAGATAATTTAACGTTGCAAAAAATGCTAAGTATTTTGTACCATTTTAAAGAGAATTTAATACTAAATTCAATACAAAAAGAAAATTCAAATATTTGCAAGGCAAAAAAAGTTATACTGCAATAACTGCCGATAAACATTAGATACTGATGATAGCATTGAATTATCAGAGGTTAGTGAGGTTGCCTTTATTCTTTATTACAGCTTCAAATCGATGTTTCATTGAGCTAAAAATAGTTTTAAGCTCTTCCTTCGTCATTACATGATGCCAGGAAACAATTATATCCTCAATTAGTTCCTTTTTATTTCATAAATACCTCATTCGAACAAGAGTTTTCAAACGGGGCCACAAATTTTTGATAGGATTGAGGTCAGAACTGTGTTTCTTGGCCAGGACAACAACTAAATGATCTAAGAACAGTACCATTCTTTCAATTACCTTACTGTGTGGCAAGGAGTAGAATCTTGATGAAAAATAAATGGAACATTGGTGGTAAACAGATCCCTGATTGAAGGCAGAAGTTTGGGTTTTAGAAGGGTGTCGATGTATTTTATGACATCAGAATCTCTTCGATGATATGGCGACCGTACCATCTGTTGATATGCGTGACTAAATGATAAAACTATTTTGGTACTTTACAGTTTCCTGGCTGCAGTCAGGGTGTAGCATTTCTGCTATTCTACGTCTTACATATTTTAGGCTATCACTACCGAATAACGATATTTTAATTCGTACCTCTATATAGCTTGTGACCAATACTCGTTTGTCCAATTAATGTATTCCATTGGCCCCTGTGTAATCCCTTTTAGCTCTGCTGTAAATTGAGATATGGCTTTTTTTCGTGGAATTCTACCTTTTAGTCTTACATCTACTAATCTACTCCTGGTTGTTTTTGAACTGACAAAAACACCAGCATCACTCAGATCACTTCTAATGGATGTCCGTGTAATTATTTTATCTCTGAAACATAGTATTTTTATTTTTCTGTCATCAACAGATGTGGTGGATCTTTTTCGGCCTTTTCCTGCTTTTTTTTATTAAATTTGTCTCCTGACATTTTAAACAAAACGTTCAGTCTCCAGATGTAGTCACTGTTATGTACTGTTATGTACCCACCTGTTATGTAATTTTAACAAAGGAAATTCCTTTCTTGTTACACATGTGTCCAATCTACTCTTTTATTTGATGTTATTGCTTTTTGACTAAATATCAATGTTTTCCTGGCCAGAAAAGAGTCCTGACCTCGATCCTATTGAAAACTTGTGGCACCATTTGAAAACTCTTGTCCGAATGAGGTACCCACGAAATAAAAAGGAACTAATTGAGGATAAATGTTTCCTGACATTATTTAATAACCAAGTAAGAGCTTAAAACTATTTTTAGCTCAATGAAACATCGATGTGAAGCAGTAATAAAAAATAACGGCAACCTCACTAAGCTCTGATAACCCCCTGCTATCATCAGTATCCAAAGTATATCGACAATTATTGCAGCATAACTTTTTTGAGTTGCAAATATTTGAATTATTTTTGTATTGAATTCAGTATTCATTTCTCTTTAAAAAGATATAAAATGTTTAGCATTTTGTGCAGCATAAAGTGTTCTACAAGCATACAAACTTAAAAAACATAACAAGTTAAAAAAGTGACCAGAATTTTGACCACCACTGTATATACACTGAAGTGCCACTGAGTTAAGAATAACAAGAGCTATGCAAATTGTGTAGCATTGAGCATCATTTATGCGCAAGTGAGGGTGTTTGGGTAACTGCATATATAGCGCGAACTTCTGAATTAGTTGTTGCAGATGTCAGTTTCGGTAAACTGCCTGATTTAGACGCTTTCTATCGCACACAAATCGTAGATACGCGATGCATGGGCCATTCAATTTCCGAAATAGTCAGACAGCTAGGGTTTACAAGGTCGACACTGTGAAGGGTATACATGGATGGTGAGCCAAAAAAAAATCTAGCAATCGGGCAAGCTGCAAAGGACAATTAGCCTCGACAGTGAGTGGTGAGAGACGGCTGAGGTGTATTGTACGTAGCCAGAGAAGCCAAACATTAGCTCAGATTACAACCATTTGAATAATGGTGCCAATCGTACAGTCAGTAAACGGAATGTACAACGCTCGCTTCACCGTATGGGTTTTGTGAGCCATCGACCTCTGAGAGTACCATTGCTCAATGCTCGCCTTCGGGCTGCACGTCTTGCCTGGGCAAGAGAGCACAGAGATTGGAGTGTAGAGGACTGGAAACGAGTAGCATGGAGTGATGAGTCTCAATTCCGACTACTTAACGCTGATGGGAGGCTGATAATATGGGGTCAGGTTCATGAAGCTATGGATCCTGCATGCCAGGTTGGAACTGTGCAAGGACATCGTGGCTCAATCATGGTCTGGGATGTTTTTTCGTGGCACTGTTTTGGGAGCTTTGATGCGTGTACCATCCTCCCTCAATGTAATTCGGTAGTAAAGTTGCTGGGTGTGATCACCTCCATCCATTTATGCTATTCTGTTATCCGCACTGTAATGGAGTTTTCCAGCAAAACAACTGTACCTTTTACAAATTCCGGTTGGCTACTGGCTGGTTGGATGAACATTCCTCTGACTTTTCTGCCATAAATTGGCCACCTACAATCCCAGACTTAAATCCTATTGAGCATCTTTGGAATAATTTGGAACAAGGCGTGAAAGGCCATCACCCAGCACCAACGAATCTTACTGAATTAAGGACAGCTTTTTAGCAAATATTTGGCAAGTTATTCCCGTGGAACATTTCCAGAAACTCGGGGAATCCATTCCTCGCCGTGTGGCAGCCAATATCAAGGCCAAAGGAGGCCCAACTCGTTACTAGGTAAGTATCCCAAAATCAGTGGCACTTCGTTGTATCTATATACACTCATGGACAAAAAAATTAGCGCTCCAAGAAGGAATCGTCAAAATGAAACGAAATTTTACATACGTAAAGACTACTTAGATATAAGTAAATAATTTGAAAATCAAAGAAAAAGGATCATTTATTTCAGAGAAAAAGGCAAAAGAACGGAGGATTTAATACCCTGTTGAACCCACTCTAGCGCGAATGCACGATGCGATACGATCGGACATTGAGGCATACAAGTTCTGTATGATGTCTTGAGATATTTCGTTCCATATTTGCTGTAACCTTGCCTCTAGTTCGTTGAAACTCGTGGGATATCCAACTCACCATCCAAAATGATCCCAGATATGCTCGATTGGAGAGAAATCTGGGGATCGGGCAGGGCAAGAAAGGGTAGTAACAGTGCATAGACAGTCTTGTGACACCCTTACCGTGTGAGGCCGAGCATCGTCTCGTTAAAAAATGGCTCCTGTGAGCCGTTGCATGAGTGGCAACACATGTGGTTGCAGGATGTCATGGACATACCGCTGGGCTGTCATGGTGCCACGGATCAATACTAAGGGTGACCGTGTATTGTAGGCAATGGCACCCCGTACCATCACACCAGCTGTGGGAGTGGTGTGTCGCTGTAAAGTAAAGGCAGGATTGAGGCGTTCACCACGGGGTCTCCACACGCGAACACAATTGTATCAGTGCTGAGATTGAATCTGGATTCGTCGCTAAAGATGAAATGGTTCCATTCCGCTACAGTCCAGTTTCCTCGTGCGTGGCACCACTCCAAACGGAGGCGTCGATGGGTGGGCGTCAAGGGCAGCACACGTAAGGGACGCCGTGATCCCTAATGTCCTTCAGTCAGGCACCTTCATATGGCTCGAGAAGACACAGGAATCCCTAGTGAAGATGCTATCTGTGCCTGGGTGGCGGCCGATGAAGCAGTAGGCTGCATGCGTGCATTTCTCACGATGTGGTGGTTTTCTCGACGACTGGTCTATCGAGGGCGTCCTGAGCCTGGTCTTCGTGTAAATGACATCTTTCGGATCCACTGGTCTCAACACTTCCTCACAACAGAATCAGAGCTGCCTAATTGACGAGCTACTCGCCTAGCTGACCTCCCAGCTTCCATCATGCCAATGATTCTCCCCCTCTCAAACTGCGACATCTGCTCATATTGTCTTCGAAAACGGCATAATAGTATGTCTATCTCAGCTTTTGCTTTGTAAACTATTCAGTACACTCAAACAAGCTTTGGTTACCTTTTTTATACTCCACGGAGAACGACGTTAAACGCCATCTACCGGTTATACGTACTGCGCAATCACGCTGCATTTCAAATCATTTACATATCTCCCCGACATGAACCTTCATGCCAAGTTTCGTTACGATCCCGCAATTATTTCTTGGTGCGGTAATTTTTTTGTCCATGAGTGTATATTGAGATACGAAGCAAAGGATCTCAGAATAAACGATCCAAACATTTTGCACATGCAAAAGGTTAAAACATGCCCTTAAATGGATAAAAAAAAGTGAAATGAATTTAGTTTATTTATGTGATTTTGGATTTATAAATGTGATTTTGGAAAAGAAGGCATAATTTTGAGTATAACATCGCCTCTTTACCCAAACTCGACCAGAACCTTGTCCAAAAATATTCGATGTATATAACGATGTCATCGGAGGGGTTGATCGCTTCGATTAAAGAAAAGAAAGATACTAAATAGAAAGAAGATCTGTAAAATGACGGCATCGTATCTTTTATTTTCTTATTAACCTTGCCATCATAAATAGTTTCTTACTGTGGCAAGTAAACAAAAGAAACAGAAGCTTAGACCAGCTAACATTCCGTATAGCGTTAGCTCGTCAGCCTATTAACGGATATTCGTCAAATAAATAAATAAAGGCCACCCTGCTAGCTTCCAAGGAAAGCAGTGTGTAGTTACGGATGGTGTGCACTTATCCAGTGTAGGAAATCATATTCCAAAAATGGTTTACAACTATAGATGATGTAGGAAATGTCGCAGAAAGGGACAAGAAAGGAGGACCCTCTACATGTGTGCAGACAGCGATGTCCCCTTGTGCATTGCAACATGCTTTTTCATCTTTTCATGACTCCTGGCTCTCGTGTCATGAGTTCGAGCCTAGTACCGCTGAAGATCCGCCATGTATGGGAGCGACGCACGTTAAATCTGTCGAGAGCTCAATCGTCTTCCCGTTGGTGTGGGCATGGTAGTTAGGAGAGGGGGTCACCTCAGGGGCCGTCCTAGTCACTTGACCATAGTTCAAAATTACGAGGTCCGTCACCAAAAGCCCTCGAGTAGTTGAACAGTGCGACGTTAATATTCACTTTTTTCATGACAAATGTTCACCAATAAATTTAATTTTCTTTATAAAAGTGAATGGTTCATTCTAAAGTATGCTTCTCACCCCTAAAATTTAAATGTAAACATAAAATTCGGGAAAATAAAATATATTTCTTTAAATTCTATTGTTCAATGGTTAATAAAATATAAAAAACTGCGAGAAATTCAAAAGAGAAATAAATGGCCCTGTGATGTACCTCCCCTTGGAAGTACATCCCTCGAAGTATCAGCGTGAACTAGAGGTGTAGGGTTAGCGAAAGAACTCGAATCATACATTATCTTAATATGACTTTATTAAGATATTCAACTTAAACTTTTAACAAATATAATTATAATAATTAGTATGAGAGAATCTACGATAACGCAATACGCAACACACAATATAATTCAGACCAATCTCAATAATCGAACCGCCTAATCCTCGATTCTAATAAAGTGTAATCAATCCTACCTTATATTATTCTGTATATTCTACTTGTCTTTATCTGCAATGGTATGCAGCTTGACGGTTAACTTCTAGTCGAACACCAATATGTGTTTATCCACGACACGTAGAACTTAAATTTTGAACCACGAACTGCAATAATCATTAACTGCCACAACGCACGTCAATTGTCTAACATTCCTTTACATTGCCCTACCGCTTACTCTAAGATCCTATATTTAAAGTCGGTTTATTTGCATTTCTTCTTCACATCTCGTTTCTTGGATTTGGTTGGAAAAGAGTTGCCATTAATTCTGGCCCAAAGAACCCAAAGGACTTGTTAAAGAAAAGACGCGTAAGACGTCACAGCCCACGAAAAGTTCAATTCAGATTGAACGCTATTTAACATGATTTGAGAATTACCATAATACTGTGTACGAATTGATTAAAATCTTGGGAAAATAAACTATCACGTTTCTGAAAAACTTTTTCTCGCATTCTGAAAAGGACTGAATTTTAACTAAATTGTGTGAAAATCTGGAAAAAGCTGGTGATTTCCGGCTACAAATTGAAGATTGATAACTCTAAAGAGGTGATTGAACTCTATAGAATTACTTCTTTCCTCCTCCCCAACAATTTTCCTCGGGTTTGCAACGCGCTACTTCAATAATGTTCTATTTTGAGAATAGAAAAAGCAGAAATTGGTTTTAATTTCATGAAACACTTTCTGTCAAACTCATTATAAACCCTGGATATAAGTGTTTGGTATCATTTTATTTATCCAAATTTATATATATATTTCAGTTTAATGTAATATTTATCAAATTTAAAATGTTTATCACATATTTTATTTAAAAATAAAAGTCATAGTTTTGTAAGAGATCTCAATTTAATAAATATTACATAACTTTTATAACATTGTAATATTCAAGTCTATAAATGGCTAGGGGGTGCTTAATAAATAACAATGGGGTTTTATTTAAAGAATCCTAATACACATATTATTAACGCGAAAGTTTGTGAGGATGCTTGGCCGTCTTTCACGCAAAAACAACTGAATGGATTTTAATGAAACTTTACAATAATATCGCTTATAAATCAGAATAACACATAGGCTATAATTTATAAAGATATTGTGTGAAGTGTCCAAAATATAACGATAATTGTTAAGTAAGTAGGAAAAAATTCTGCCATCTGCAAGCTTTTCTGACGTTCCACGTCAGCATATATATATATATATATATATATATATCTTTCATGTATGAAGCAAAAACGTTCCCCTCTGTTTTGTCTACGTCAGGCAACAGTGCGTGCTCGATTCTAATTTTTTCCTTTGTAACTACTATTTTTTTTATTTCAGAGTAAACTTACTTTCATCGCTTCTGGTATTTAAAGTAGATAAGTTAAGTCTTTCACACTACACTACATCATTTGGACAACTTTGCAACTTTGTTTGTGGTTTGTAGTTAATTATAACGCTATAGTTTTAATTGAATAGGCAGGTATTGCATTTTTTTAAGTATAAAAATAATAACTGCCGTACTGTATTTTTTGGAAGAGTAGAAAAAGCACCTACTAAGAATTATTCCACGAAAGCGTAAGTATAATCTTTCCCAAATCTCTAATATAGCTCGAGCTAAGAAAGTAGCTAGATTTAACGAAACGTTTCCACTAACCGAACTGCGAAGGCTTGAATAGGCGGAGCGTGAGGCAGCGCACAGAGCTGCTGAGACACCAGAGCAGTATTTTAATGATCCGAACTTTAGGATTCCTTAATGCTATTTGTTTATCTGAAAACTAAAAATGGAGGTTTGTATGTATGTATCACCTCGCTTCACTCCTACACTCTTCAACCGATCACTATGAAAATTGGCATGTATATGTATTTTTTATGGAGAATAGTTTTGTGCTATCTTCTTCGTTGCAGCTCCCCACCAGGTGATGCTACAGCATATCGACTTCTGCACAGTTCAATCAATTGCCAAGTTGCCAACTTGACTCTATCGCCAACATTTCGCTATGTTTTCCATTGAATCACCGTTATAATT
The DNA here is from genome assembly GCA_019973935.1 of Trichonephila clavipes. Taxonomy (NCBI): domain Eukaryota; kingdom Metazoa; phylum Arthropoda; class Arachnida; order Araneae; family Nephilidae; genus Trichonephila; species Trichonephila clavipes. Next base: position 31,651 of record BMAU01016006.1, on the reverse strand, counting down.
TAAGGAACGGCATTGCTTGCGAATATTACAATTTTAACAGAATAACAACAGAAAGTAATAATAACGTATAACACTTCTAGATATAATTTATTTACACTACTTTAAGCGTTCCTTACACAAAATTTGTCGCAATGTTTTGCTTTTGCTGGGCAGAGATCAGCTTAGGAAGGTGTTTTCAAAAATCGACCCACAAGAGAGTTAAGGGGCATTATAAATAAAAAAAAAATCATGTTTATCAGCTATTAGATCTACAGACTTAAAGTTTAACAAACATGGTTTTTTTTGTTTAATATGCATTTCACGTAAAATTAACTCATTAAAAACTTCTTTATCCTTCAATCTGTATTGTTTAATTTTTCAATTCACCCGTGCAAAGAACGGGTATACCAGCTAGTGATTCATAAATTAACACAAAAAATATAAATCATTATACCTCCATCAAAAATACGACCTTCATTTCGAATGTGATTATTAATAAGATTTACTTATTAAAAATGGAGTGAAGGACTCCTCGGGGTAATACACAAATATGACAATGCCGTCTAACCTTTATTTTTTTTAACCAATCTTAACCATTTTTTCTAATTATGATTGATTATTGTCTGAATAATTAAAATATATTCTAATTGAATAAAAATAATTCAATAAATGTCCCATTTATGTGTGGTTTTATGTTATTTCTAATCCCGTTAAGTCAAAAGAAGTCTCGGCTCTGCAAATAAAAGGTGTACAACTTTGCTTCCGCCGTTTTGCAATAGATGGCTGTAGGGATAAGTGGCAGTCGAAATAAATAGATCGTAGATGTCATACAATAAGCTTAGGTATTTGTAAACATAACGCCATCGAAATATTAGTCGATTTGTGTCTGCATCATAAAGATATTCTCGATTAAACATGTCAGCTTACGAGCCAACTTCTCGTCATTTGCGGGAGGTTTTAATTTTCTGCTTTAATATGAAGAAATCTGCGGCTGAGGCTCATCGATGCTCTCAAATACCTATGGTGAGGCAGCTATTAGTGAAAGACCGTGCCTAGAGTGGTTTCAACGCTTCAAGAACGGTGATTTTGAAGTCGAAGACCAGCATGGCGGTGGAAGAGAGAAGGTTTTCGAAGATGCAGAATTGGAGGCATTACTTGATCAAGACTCGTGTCAAACGCAACAAGAATTGTCAGGATCATTGGGAGTGACACAACAAGCCATTTCAAAACGCCTGAAAGTCATGGGAATGATTCAGAAACAAGGAAATTGGGTGCCGTACGAGTTGAAGCCGAGAGATGTTGAACGACGTTTGTTTGCTTGTGAATAGCTGCTTGCAACGCTAAGACGAAAGGGATTTCTGCATCGCATTGTGACTGGGGACGAAAAATGGGTTCGTTACGATAATCCCAAGCGCAGAAAATCGTGGGGATATCCCGGCCATGCTTCCACGTCGACGGCCAAACCGAATATTCACGGTTCCAAGGTCATGCTCAGTTTGGTGGGACCAGCTCGGCGTAGTGTATTATGAGTTGTTAAAACCGACTGAAACAATCACAGGCGATCGTTATCGAACGCAATTAATGCGTTTGAGCCGAGCATTGAAAGACAAACGACCGCAATACAACGAGAGACATGATAAAGTGATTTTACAGCATGACAATGCTCGACCCCATGTTGCAAAAGTGGTCAAGAGATACTTGGAAACGTTGAAATGGGAAGTCCTACTCCACCCACTGTATTCTCCAGACCTTGCTCCCTCGGATTATCACTTGTTTCGATCAATGGCACACGGCCTGGCTGAGCAGCACTTCCGGTCTTATGAAGAAATAAAAAAGTGGATCGCATCAAAAGATAACCAGTTTTTTCAACGCGGGATTCGTACGCTGCCCGAAAGATGGGAGAAAGTAGTGGCCAGTGATGGACAATTCTTTGAATCATAAATGTATAATCAGTTTTTTACAATAAAGCCTCGAATTTCGGAAAAAAAAACGGCGGAAACAAAGTTGTACACCTATTAATTTTGTTAGATTATAATGATGAAATGAAGAAGCATCTTTACTAAAAATAAGGCACCTAGAATTACAGTTACATGTTTTGTGGGATATGAAGCAACAAAGGCTATTATCCCCTAATAAGGCACCTTTTACAACATATTTTAAAAGGAATAACTGTGATATTATTGCCAGAAAATCTTTTTCAAAAGAGAAACTTATAAATAAAACAATATCGAACCATAGACACTGACAGCAGTAATTTAAAATAATAAATATGAAATATAAGGGGTTTTTTTCTTGTAGTAAAATTCTTAAACGTTTTGAGAACTATCGCGTTTTCATCTTCATTAGTATCTCGATTCAATGTGTGTGTGAGTACTTTTCATTAAAATTCTTATCACTTAGCGTGTTTTTCTCGGCGCCTTAATGTCGCTAGTCGGATTTGGTTTCGTTTTCTTACAATAATTATTCAAATTCTTGGCTGTCTCATCCTAACATGAAATTTAGGAATCGCAATACAATTATGGAGGTTGGCTAGATACTGAATATTTTCTGTAAACTTTCGACGAAAACGTGGTAAAAGGAATTTGGTCAAATATTCTGTACGGCCTTTCCAGAAAAGTATTAAATATTTAGTTCTAGAAATAAATCTATTGACCGTCTTTGTGTTGACGGAGACTGTGACGCATGTTATGCATTCTTGTCACATGTCCCTCGTTGCTACAATACTTGGAGTGCTAGTGCTCACATCGACTTCGTTACGTAATCGCAATTATGAAAGACGAGGTACAAATGCTAAGCAGCCCTTTACGTCAGTTATATACAAAATTTAGTCTTGAAATTCGACAGCAGATACAAAGAATTTTTCATTAGTTTTGAAAAGGTAAACAAAAAAATCGTTCCATATCGTTAAATTTATAATCGAACACGGTTTACTCTTTTTATCCGGAATGAACTTTTTTTTAGCTACTTTTTTAAATTCCGATAAGTGATTTGTAGTGCATAATCATTAAAAGAACTCGCGCATAAATTTATTTAATTTTCTTTTTTCGGTAAATTAATTCTTACGCTTCTCTATTTTAATTAAAATTTTTACAATCAAAGGCATATCAATAATATTACTACAGTACCAGTTGTGCACACATGAATTTTCCAAGAAGAGGGGGGGGCAGGGTCGAAAATCCACCATTCTCGTATCATGCTCCAATACACTGCCCAAAATATTCTTTGATTTTGTCAATTTTGGGAGCAAAAACAGTAAAAATTAATTAATTAAAAATTAATACTAATTATTCAATAAATAATTAGCAATAATTAATAAGCTAATGAGTACTAACAACTACTTAATTAAATTTTACGTACTATACACATAGTATTATAATCAATCGGAAAAAAATCAAGGGCTATTGGGGGGAGGGTCCGGAATACCTTTGTGTGCGCCACTATACAGTATTGAACTCAGTGGTGCCACTAAGGCCTACTGTACCTATCTCAGTAAAGGTGACCTTAGGTCCTGGGGTGCATGTGCAGATGTATCGGACAAGTGGTCAGTCTCACGCAAAACTTCCCTGTGTTCAGTTCCCAAGAAAGCATGGTACTCATTTTATCGACCCACTGAAGGGATGAAAAGCTGAGTCAACCTTTTGCAATCCAGCGCTATACACTACCACTCAGCTACTAGGCTTCATTAGTACAATCAAGTCCCAAAAACTCGGCAGTCTCGGATAACTCGGTCACACCTTTCCAGGCCAAAAAGCCCCCACGTGTAGACCAGTTAATGAAAAAATGCCTATTCACTCAGGCATTTTTTTTCATTTTCGTCATCCTATTCAGCTACACCAGGACTTTTGGCGACGGACCTCGTAATTTTGAGCCTTGGTCGAGCGACGAGGACGACACCTGAGCTAGTCGGAATATGATGATGCTAACATTGAGGACATCGCACAAACTCCTAAAATATTACATAGTGCCTAAGGACTGCATTTTGAACAACAAGGTGCGTCGGTAATGTCCCTCCTGTTCTTTCGTCGTCTCCGTGATGAATCAGCAAAAAGGAGAATGCAGTACTGAAGACAACAGGTAAGTGCGCATTTCTTTATAAGAAAGTAGCCAGTTTTTGAAAAGACGGCTATTTATTTCTCGTTATATACAGCTTTATACCTTCAAATCGTTAATTTTTTCCCCTGTAGTAAACACTGTATACCAGGGATGACGAACCAGTAGCACGCGTGCCATCAATTGCACGCAACACAATATTTTGGGAACGCCACCGATCAAAATGGTTTGCATTTTAGTCCAAAACAACAAAGTTCACTACAAAGTAATCCTCATGAGGGATCTCATTCGCGCTTTTGACGCTAAACTGCATGTTTTCATAAACGATATTATTACAAGAAACTACAAGTACTCCCCAAACTTGAAAAAAAACATCAAAGATTTAAATATTCATGAGAAACCAGACGAAGAAAAAGTTATAGAAGAATTTATTTCCGTAATTGATTCTTTAATCAAGCAATTTTAATCTAGATGTTCTCAGTTCAAATAATTATTGGAAATGCTCAAGTTTATTATGTACCCTGATGTGACTTTATTTGATGAACTAAACTTGTTCCAGTTCTACTGGTTGGAAATTGAAGAATTTGATATGCGACTGATTGATTTTCAATATAGTTCAATACGGATTCAAAAATTTATTTTAACAATGAAAAAGTTGGTATTGTTAAGTTGTAAAAATGCCAGGAATGAAAGTTTGAAAACATGGAATTCTATTCTAGACACATTTAACTGTTTTCAGATGCTGACTCATGCTATTATTACCACATCTTCATCGGCCTGTGCCTGCGAGTCATTATTTTCTGAGACGAATAACATTAAAGCCTAGCTTAGAAACCGTTTTACGGATGACTCCGATTCAGCATGCATTCTACTAAAAGTAACATCTTATATTCCTATTATAAGTTATTTGCCATTTAATCTGCAACATCAAAAGTCACACTAATGTTACCTTATAACTAAAACATTTACTACTATACAGTGCAAAATGTACTGTTTTCGTAGAGAATGAAGAGTTTTTAGTAATCAGTTTTGTTATTTTCCCAATAATCACAACTCAAAATTATTCGATGACACGTCTATATCTCCTTAAACATTTCATTTGAAAAAATGGCGCGTTGATCAATAAAGGTTCACCCCCTGCTCTATACCATAAAGTACGCACTTTTCCTTTATTTAAGGGTATTTGCGCATTTCATCTTTTGTTGTATTCTCAAGCAAACAATACATACAAGTGCAGCACAATATTTTCTGAGAATAAAACTCATACTTGTTCTTTTTTAGTCCCATTTGACAAAAAAATCACAAACACGGCCAACCTTCGGTCCACATTAAGTCGAGTTTTTGGGACTCAGCTGTGGTATCATTCGTTGCGGTAAGCTGAATTTATTGGAATATGTAATAGAATCTGGAGAAATAAAAGGTAGAGCTTATAGTTTCTTGATATACTCAGACATTCATTTTTGATAGGCTTAAAATGGATTTTTGAATGTTTAAAATTCAATTTCTGTATACATTGTTTTTGTTTTAAACCCTTGAGCTGGCGTGAGGGGCACAGAATCACCCCAGGCTCACGAAATTGTTAATTCAGGGGAAACTGTATTTTGTTACCAATGGCCTTGACAGTATCCTTCTATATGACAGTCTTCATGGAAGCTGAAACGTATTTGTCACATAACTCCCTCTCTTTTTGGAAGTGTTAAACGTTTTTTTCCCCTATCGTAAGGTACTTGTTTTGACTGAGTTCCCCACGCGACCACTTATGTTCCAAAATATTTTCTATGAACGTGCTACGTTTTCCCTCTGTGAATGACTTGGTGGTTTTTATTGTTGTGTTGTTCGACTTATTATGGTTTATAAATGCATATGAGCAGAATATAAAAAAAAGAAACGGAATTTCTATTGAAGGAAGTTGAAACTGATCAAGTAAGGGAAGAACCTGCTGGAATAATGCAGATTAATCCGGATGGTGAAAGTAAATTTGAGAAAAGCGATGGACATGAAACGTTTCAGTTGAAAGGAACATTTTCAAATGCTACCTAAAAAAACTCCATCAAGAACAATATGAATCCACAAGTGTACCACAAGACACACTACACCCTGTCAAAAAGATAAAAGCAAGAAAAAGTTCAGCAAGCTTTTTGTCGATCATCAAAGGACAATAAAACTACAATAACCTGAACAAAAATATGACAGTTTTGCATGTAGAAAACATTCCCATAATGTTAGCGAAAAGGGTCTGTAATTTGTGTCCTTTAATAAAGTCATGTACATTTGAATCTTCTTGGTTCAGTTTGATTGATAATTTTTCTCAAATTATCAAAGAAAAATTGAAAAGTCCTTAAAAGTAGTTTCTCTTCATTAAATAATTCACTGGAATAATGATTTTTGTCGGGTACAATAAAAATGACTTAAAAAAAAGATTCGGTTGACTCAAACATCTCTTACGACCATTAACGTTAGTATAAAGTGCGCACATGCTGCCAGGTTAATTTCTGTCTATAGTTTATAATTTTTATGTATTAATCTCTTCAAACAAAATTTACAAATTTTGCGTATAGTTCAACGTTTTGTTAATGTTTAATATATACGTTAACTTTATATATTTTTCATAAAAATAAATACACGCAGAAAAGATTTTTAACATTCATAGAATTTACTAGATTATAATTCACTTAACACTTTTTCTATAAGTTCTAGCATATTTTTAAATTTTAAGAATTAGTTTTCTTTTCAAAAGTAAGTGATGTATATAGCTTATTTTTTGCAGAAATTTATTGTTAAAAATTCCATTCACAGTTATTTTCAATCATCTTCGATGCAATTTTTGAATGGTATATTTATGCATATAAATTAATTGTTTACTAACGTCTCACTTTGCAGCTGTACAAGGGCTATTGGCGAAGAGCTTGTAATTTTGAATCACAGACGAGGATGATACCATTTTCCAAACTTCTGCACCAGTGTTCAAACTGTGTTCTGCGGAACCCTGGCAGAGGCCGCTCTAGGGCCAGACAAACCGGACCCCTGTCTGGGGCGGCAAATTTTAATGGCCGCATTTGGATATTTTTTAATGTTACAAGAAAATTTATATATTTTCTGAAATATTGGGTGTGAATTTGATATTTCATTTAACGTATCTTATTTCCTTATTTTGTACGCTGTACATTTAATGGCAGTTTTCTTAGATGTTGAAATTAGAAGGGTTTGAAGCGGAAGTATACGTTAAATAATAAAATGTGATATGTTTACCCATCTTCCACTGGTAAATTTCTCCCCATCCAGGAGTGAGGTCATAACGAGAATATTTCTTTCAACCATGTGATATCCGGTGTCAGTTATTCAAAAAGGGGCAAGGGATAATAAGAGTTTTTAGAAGATAGAGTGCCGCAGGAGATGTTTTATTTTAATCTTGAGTGTAGTTACTATAAGTTAAAATAAACACTTGTGATTCCCACACCATCAGTAGACTCTTTCAAAATTGGCCTACTGAAATAAGCTATTTCTTCCCTTACATTTTACTCGTTTGAAATAATAACAGGTAATAATGTGCTTAATTTTGAATTGTATTTTTTAGACTTAATAACAGCATAACAGTGTGTGTGTGCATGCGCGCGTGTGCGTGTGTGTGTGGTCGGTCTTATTCTCTACAAACAAGAGATAAACATCCAACAATCACATTCGAAAAACACATAGACAGTAGGAAAATCACACAATGAAGGACACATGAGCAAACTGAGATTAAAATTATAAAATGGATGCTGCAGTATATATATATATATATTATATATATATTGTTAAGGGCTGCCTTTTTGTTTGCTAGAATTATTGAAGTTTTATGGGTGTGTATCTATTGAACAATTTATCTTTTTTAATCATAACTTTTTGCTTTGAGAAAGGAGCGGCATTTTCCATTTTTGTCCAGGGCGGCAAAACTGCTAGAGCCGGTCCTGCCCTGGGATTTTACGAGTCAAATCTAGGGGTTCCACAAGTAAAAAATGGAAAAGAAAATTATAAGTTGCTTATACAAGACAGATTCACGCTCACTTTTAAGTCTGTACAAACACGAGATATCTATCATTGCTTCCAACGTAAGTCGCCAGCCACGGGCGAAAATTTGTTAAAATATGCGGTTCCGGGACAGTCTCTTTTACATAATTTATTGCAACTTTTAATTCTTTGCATATGCGAGCTTAGGAGTCATTACAAGGGACACACTATAGTCGAAATTAACCCTTATATAAGTGATAAAAAGATCATTTGTGTTTTATGACATTTTTTAGAGGGAATAGAGTAAAAAAATTAAGAAAAAGAATTTTTTTTTACAAAATAATAATAATAAATAAATAAAATTAAATTAAAAAATACTGGAGAACTTGTGGCAATTTGATTTCGAACTGTTTATTTAGCTCCAGTATTTATACATAAGACAAAAATTGGAGAATCTTCATTTCATGTGAAATCAGCAAAAGCAAACGATATCTTCAGTTTCAAATTATTTTGTAGTTCCTTAAGAAGTAAGGCGCTATAGTGTAAGATAAATTAACAAAAATTATTGCGTTCAAAATTAGTTTTTTTTTTACTTTTAGTGTTATATATTATACGTAAACATCCATCATTATCACATGCTTCTAAGAGCATTTTATATGTTGATTAAAGTAATTAAGTGTGTGTTTTCTGAACTCGAGTGGACCATAATCTTCCACAAACATTTTGGATTAGCATTGTTATTCAATTAAAAAAATTTATTGGCCTCATCTTTAAAAAAAATTCTTCAGTCGCTTATAGAAACTAATAGAAATCCATTTAAAACCAGGAATATTAAAGAGCTTTAAAGGACAACCAGTAATAATTTACTATACATAAAAGAATTCTAATAACAATAACTATAAATCAAAATTGAAACAAAAAATTTATATTGTTATAATTTTGTTTTGTGGTTATTAATAAATAAAAAAATCTATAATATTTAAGCATACAATTTATATTGCTTCAAGCTGTTTAAGAATTTTCAAAAGAAAATGTGTTAATTGGTAGTTTATTTGTGAACGATTTATCGTACGAGCAACTAGCATCAATGGTGTTATATGATGTAATCTTTGAATAACTTGTTGTTTAGGGAAATGATTCTAGAAGTTTAAATACTTATGTAATGTTATATTTTTTCATTATTGCTAATAAAGATACATAGTTCTCTCAATATTTTTATCATCAATAAAACTACTTTTTAAATATTTCTGTTAAGTAAGAATAAAGCTAGATTTTTCGTCCTCATCTCTAGTCATTTTGGGCCCCAGTATTCAAATGTTTCTAAAAAAGAACTCATGATCGGAGCTTTGAATTGTGGGTTCAAGTCCTAATGGCTCTGAACAACCTCCCTGTATAGAAGATGAGATACGTTCAACGTTTCGTCCTCACGTTGACGTGTGGGGAAGTTTAGAGAGTTAGATACCATCAAGGCGTCGTTCTTATTACTTGGCTTTGTTTTAAGGTAACTGGGACGTCTGCAGACAAGGAAAAATAAACATTTTTACAGAAAATTTAAATGGTTCTCACTTACTTAAATTAAAAGAAACAGAAGTAAAATTTTTACGTTGAATTGTCTGTATATTTATGTACCTGTTAATGTAAAAATAAAAATCCATTTTAAATTACAGATAAATCTGTGTATGAGCAATAAATAATCAATAACTACTTTTTTCGGGGCATGTTTTCACTTTTAGGTACACTTTTGCATAAAATCCACTGCATATATACCTATAAAATTTTACAGAGTGTTTGCAAACATTATAATCCATGAAATAAATAAAAAAGAAATTTATAAAAAAATAAATTAATAAAATTTTAAATTTAATGCTTCAAATTTCCATTACATTTTTATACAGAAATTGCGCTATACCTAAAATTTGTGAATGTTTATTTGAAAAATCAATCACTTTGTTCAAAATCTACGGATCTTATAATATGCAAAATATTAGCACTATATTTAAAGTACATTTTGAGAAAAGTGCACCGGAATCAACAAAAAATGCATTTTCAGAAAACTGCAAATAAAGATATTTTCATCTATGATTTGTAAATAATATTTTTCAATACAATATAAATCCGTACCATAATTAATTGAATTATTTTTGCATCATATATCAGTTTTTAAATTGTAAGTTCTAGATTATTTATAGAAGTCTTTTAATTACTCTTTTTCCCTATTTCATCAACACGTGTTATCAATAATTCCACCTTCCATTTAAAAATACTAAAATTTTAGATCTATACAAAAAAAGTTTTAGTATTTTTACTTCACTTTCTCAAAACATGACCTATGTTTAAAACTTTTGAAACACAGTACTTTCTGGTTAATAAAACAATAAAAATGCTGAAAATTATTATTTTGATGCTGTTTGCCTTTTCTCTTTAATCTTGCAACAACTCCTTTAGTAATACCTGTCACGGTAGGCGCACTATCATGCAAGACGGACCTACTTTCTTGAATGGTAACATATTTCTTCAAACATTTAAAATATCAGCTACAGAAGTTGTATTTTGAATATATATGTGATTTCCAAAAGTTTTCCACTTATTTTTAAATCAATATCGTATCCATAAAAAAAAATAACGACTAGCTGAACGAAATTTCAAATATCAGTATTGCGATAAAACAGGCTTGAAATGTTGATATTATTGAATTATGTTGATTTCCAAAATTCATGGCTATTTCATCTACTGCCTACCATATTTCGACTGGACATAATACTTTCGCAATGTTTTAAGTAAACATTAACTAAAAATTCCCTTTCAGTAAATGATTTCGATCTGCTTGCGTGAGTAAATGTAATAATATATAACTTTTTACACAGCAGCTGTATAATCTTTCAACAAATTTAATGAGCGAGTTTTGTTGTTTTTGAAGAATTGATCACACAACACAATTCGGGCAATATGTCTTTCATAAAGTTTTGAAAAGTATTGGTCATAGCTTGCTTCATGATTTATGTCATAGTGTTCTTTAATATTATACTCCTTAGCAACTGAAATAGGGTTTTTAGATATCAGACATATTTTTTCATCTTATTTCAACACAGTAGCCATTTTTTTTGAAAATTATACAGCATTCTTTGAATTAATCTATCTGTACTCATTGTTGAAATTTGATTGTGCTTTCATTCGCAAACGATTAAGTATACACTTCCCATCTTAACCGTCTTGAATATATTTTTTAGACTTTGAAAAACACCTCTGACTGCCTCATGCTAATTAGACACTCAAACACAGAAAGAGGAAGAAAACTCGAAATCGCACTCGAGAAGAATCAGGGTGCCATCTATAGTTCAGAATATGCCGAGTATACATTACAGAGTTTAACAACAAATAATTTATTACATTAAAATTGAATGAAAGCTTTCACTGAAACATAGAAAAAAATAATCTAAATGCCATTTCTGACATCAAAAGAATTTCTTTAAAACAAGAATATGTAGCAGGTAAATATATTGTAGATTTATACATAAGGCTCACCTCAAATAAATTTTAAAAACGAAAAACTTTAAAAGTATTTTAAAAGAATTGTGTGGTGGGCGTAGCTAGTGCACTGGCGGGCCACATGCGACCCGCGGGCTACGTGTTTGACACCCTGGTTTAGATAGACAAACCAGAATCATAAACCTAGTTATCAAGTGCAATTTCGATAATGGATAACAAGGCCAATGTTCGCCGCTCGTATCGTACATGGTGCTTAATTGTGTCAATAATATAGTGAACCAATTAAAAAATAAAATTTTCTAAATTTTGATAGAATTACAATTTTTGTTTATGATAGAATCGTATTTTAGTGCAAATAAGAATATACATAAAACAAAATTATTCATTCAGAACTGAACAAAAACCGTTATTTTTATGGACGAAAACCGGAACCAAAACCAATATATTGTTTTTAGTTGGACCGGAACGAAAAAGATTACGGTTTGAAGTCCTGGTTAAATGTTTGAGACACTCCTCATTAACCACACGAGTAAGCGAATTTGCTTTTAGTATCTTTGTCACGATAGCCGGTGGCTGTGGTCTCAAACTGGGGGCCTGACATTGTTTCTATCAAGTCTAGAGCTCGGAGTTTTTATGCCACTAAACATCCTCCGTGGATTGGGGCTAATGCTCGTTAAATTTGTAGAGGCTAAAAGTCCTCGTGTTGGCGTGGTCTGATAGCTTATAACAGGGACGGTGAGCCAATGGCACTTGACACAATATTTTGGGCACGTCACCATTTTAGCTCTAAACAACAAAGTTCACTATGAAGTATTACGAACAAACTCTATTACGTACCCTGATGTGACTTTATTTGATAAACTGAACTTGCTAGAACCAATTAGATTGGTTAAATGATTGACTTTCAATCTAGTTCAATACGGATTCAAAAATTTATTGAAACAAGAAAAAGTTAGAATGGATTGAATCAGAAAATTAACAAGTAATATAAGTAAAAATACAAGTAACGAAATATTGGGAACATAGAATTCGATTCCAGACACATTTAACTGATTGAATAAGCCGGCTCAAGCTATTTTAATCATATTTTCATTTAAATACGCCTGCGAGTCATTTTCAGAGAAGAGTATTATTAAGACTTACTTAGACACAGTTTGGCAGATAACTCCAATTCAGAATGCATTCTGCTAAAAGTAACATCTTACAATCGTAATTTAAGTTAATTGTCTCCTAATCTGCAACAACAGATGTAACACTAATGTTAATTTAATTTGAACTACATGTATAACTAAAACATTTACTACAATACAATGCAAAAATGAATTTTTTTCGCAGTAAATGAGGAGTTCTGAGTTGTTAGTTTTTATAATTTACCCAATAATCAGAAGTCTGAATTATTTGACAGCACGTCTGTATCTCATTACACATTTCTTTTGAAAAATGGCACGTTGACTCATAAGGTTCACCACCCTTGGTTTATAAAGCGGGGAGCCAGCTGAGGAATAGTTCTTGCTTTTTTAACCGTTACTGAAAATTGCGAGATGTGTCTTCGTGTTGCTTCTTGAAACGCTTCCTTTAAATCAGGGGTGGCTAACAATTTTAGAAAGAGTGCCACTTTCAGATAAATATAAGTAAGCTTGCTACTTCCAGCCTTTCGAACAAATGAAAAGATGAAGAAATGTTACTTATACGCTTATTATATAACTTTTATGCAAAGAGCACATTTTTAATGTAAGTCTAAGTAGAGGAAATTTAAAAAAACAATATAATAAATGAGACCAAAGCACAAACTTAAATTTTATTTTTAATCAGTTCAGTTAATTTTGAACGATGTTTTGATTTTTGTTATGTTCATAATAGAAAACATTGTTCACACAAGCGTATGTTGATTCAAGTATATACAACAATATCTTGTGATGTACCTCCCCTTGAAGTACATCCCTCGAAGTATCAGCGTGAGCTAGAGGTGTAGGGTTTGCGAAAGAACTCGGATCAAACATTATCTTAATATGACTTTATTAAGATATTCAACTTAAACTTTGAACAAATATAATATTAATAATGAATGAGAGAATCTACGATGACGTAATACGCAACACACAATATAATTCAGACCAATCTCAATAATTGAACCACCTAATCTTCAAATATAATAATAAATAAACAATCCTACCTTATATTATTCTGTATAAAACTTGTCTTTATATACAATGGTATGTAGCTTTACGCTTAACTTCTAATCGATCACCAATAGGTTTATCCAAGACACGTAGAACTTGAATCTTTGAACGACGAACTTCAATAATCATCCACTACCACAACGCACGTCAATTGTCTAACATTCCTTTACACTACCATTGCATTGCCATCACGCTTACTCTAAGATCCTATATTATCCTATATTATTTGAATTTCTTCACTTCTCGTTTCTTGGATTTGGTTGGAAAAGAGTTGCCATTAATTCTGGCCCAAAGAACCCAAAGGACTTGTTAAAGAAAAGACGCGTAAGACGTCACAATCTGACAGCCAAATCCCTGTAAATTTGGAAAACTGCTTGTTAGTACAAATTTCAAAATTCAGTAGAATTCCTTTTATTTGCTTTTCAGTTTAGTATGCTGCAGACAATAATTTTTTTTTTTATTTCAGGCGGGTAACAAATAAACATTTTGCAAAGAAATTGAAAAGGATTTGTGAAAAGTTTTGCATTTTTATCTCATCTTAAAAAATCAGTAAACCTAGCACCTGAAAGAATCTTGCAAAACTGGGTATTAAATTTTTCAATCTGTCACAGCTATGAGCACTATTAACTTGGGTAGATGGTTCCTGCATTAATGTGAAATATGTTAATTTTTTCTCCAAAATCAAGACAAAAAATCAAAAAAAAGTTTGTCCACAAAAAGAGGTATTGACAAAAACTGTGTGTGTCGGCTCCGACGCATGACTAGAGTTTATCCTTACGTATGATTGTCTTTGATTATATACTATACTGTTCGAATCAAGTGGGACAAAAGAAAAAAAAAAAAGTGACTTTTCTTAAATCTTAGCTTTTATCATTACGTACCTTAAATAGACTGAAAATTTTGTATATTAGTACGAAGTATGTCTTCCTTTAGCAGAAATGACCTTTCAACCCGTCTTGGTATTGACTCTACTAGAGTAACACACATGTTCTTGATTTCATCATCTGAGAAACACACTAGCATTGCTCTTTTATCATTTGCTATGTTGTCGTGCGATTGACGTAGCTAAACGATTCTTGTTAATACCCTAGAAGCTCTCAATAGAATTTGGTCTGGTGAATTACCAGGCCAAACAAGCACTTTGTATTTATTTTCCCGCATAAAAGTCTGGACTGATATCGAATTGTGAAAAAGACCCAAGTCCTATTGAAACGTTTCGTCAAATGTTATCATGAATTGAACGAACCTACTACGTAATATTTCTATGTTTTTACAGAATCCATCATATCTTTAAGAGGAACTAAGCTTCTTGGGTCATTTGTTGTGGAAAACCAGAACATCTGCTTAGAAGTGTTTTTAAAATCTGTTGGATTTGAGCTTGTAACCAAGTTTCAACTTCACTTCGTCTAACTACACTTTTGTGAAGATCCCCTTGATCTCAATTTGAGAATCGAATAAATTGGAGTCAGATAAGAGCCGCAGCCATTTTTATAAATAACTTTCTTTATTTGGTTATCTTTCCAAATAGAATCAAAGACTTTTATTAACAAATATATCTAGATAGTTATATCAGGTTTAAAAAGGGACTTTCCTTTAAATAAAAACTTAAATATTTAATGATCCAATTAATTAACAATTAGAATATCGATCACGCAGAGATTACCGCGATAAGAGATCCCAGATTTATATTCAATAATGTTCCTATTGAACATTTAACTTTAATCTCACCCTAATATAAAACTTCAACGAGACTTTAAAATATAAATCAATATTTACCACACTGCAGCTCAGCCTTCCCTGAGATTTATCCACCTAGAAATCTAACTTCACCGTTATACCTTCCTGCTTCAATCTCTCTCTCCTACTGCTTTTTGCTTTACTATTCCGTTTGACTTAAATACTTTATCTAATCTGCATATAACAAGGAATCCTGTCCTCTTTTGGAGCCGATTGAAATAGGTAGAGGGAATTAAATTTTTTTTTTTCCAAAAGAGACGACTCATATAGGTTAGTGATAAAGTTCCGTATAGGTTTGTCACAGCTTGATTTGTATCCCTGCACAAATAAATGTTACATCACTCAAAGTCACCTTCATCCAGACGTTAACAGTCCATGATCGGTATTTTCTGGCCCATTCTAAACATTTTTCCATCTTTTCTGAGTTAGAAATAGTTTTTTCCTCAGTCTTGTTGCCTTAAAGTCACCTTTCCAGAAGCCTCTTCCGTGCAGTTGAGGCACTCACTTCAACACTATTATCCAATAAATCCCTTCAAAGGTCTGTGCTTGTCTTCCTTAGATTTATTTTGCTACTTATTAAAATTTTATAAATTATTGGAGTAGTTTTCCACTTGCGCCCACATTTTTCTTTTTCTTTTTGGAGACGATGATTCAGAATTTTGAAATGTTCTTAAAGCACTTAATTCTATCACACCAACAGCCATAATTATAACTCTCACAGTCATAGAAGTGTGTTCATTGAGAGAGATTTATTTTAAAACGGTTCGTCGGAGTAATATCCACCTTTGAACAAGTAAAAGTAACACGTCTTATACAGAACACAAAATTGAAGTTACCAGCTGCCCAACTGAAAGGCTCACAACTGAACTCCTGATACATTAAAATGAATAAATTATAGTCAAAGTCGGTGTGTCACATTACCTAAAGGCAGATATAATGGTCTGAGGTGGTTCAGGACATCACTAGTAATCACATACCAACTCAAAAAAGAAAAACATGTTTGTCCCAATTAATTCGAACAGTATAGTAGTAGGCAAACAGAGTAAATAAACTAATCTCGATAATACTGAAACCATGCATGTATTTTTATTCTATTTAGATTTTTTATACTGATTCGCTAAAAATATACATCAATTATATATTATATAAATATATGTTACCATAGTACATGAATACATTGTTAAGAAGATTGATTTACTTCACTATTAATATCACTATGAGTATTAATTACATTCTCTCTCTATAATTAATCACTGTGACAAGAGGCTTATGCTAATTAGAGTATGATACCTGAACGTCGGTAGATACCTGATTTACGAATCGTGAAAACATTGCCATCAATGGTTGTACCCTACTTAGTCGCCCCCAGTGCTGCACCAGAAACAAAATCCAAAATCAAGCTCTGATTTTTAAAAATTGTACTAATCTCTCAATCCTTTTATCTTTATCGAAATCAATATTGAAATCGCCACCAAGTATGAGTGGAAGTACATGATACTGTTTCCCTAGTAGTTTAGATCCACCTTCTGTATATGTTAATAATTTCTCGAGGATATAATCTATAATGTCAGTAACATACCGGATAGACAGAAGTATAAACTGTTACGACAACAATGGGTTTACCATTAGGTAAAAGTACATCTCGCGGTACATGTATCTCCCAAGTTAGATTTAGTTTGATTAACGTGCTGGGTACTTTCACAAAATCATCCTGATTGCCAATAAACTTATGTTGTGAATCACGCGCGTTTTGATAGATAGCAACTTCGCCCCACGATTAATACTTCTGGTCTTCTATACTGTGTTATGCGTTTAAAATTTTCTGTTTCAACAAAACTCCTCATTATGAAGCCATATTTGTGATAACATCAAAAATGTGTGCTTTTTTAAGCGCAATATTACCACGGAGAACACGTGTGTTATGAATAAGAATAAGAATCGATTTATAATTAGAATCTAGGAATAGAATTAGAATCACCTCATGTGAATTGATAGCCAATGTATTTTTGACTTACCGCGATCTTTCTTCCATGCTGGGACACCTAAGTACATTTCCTATAAAGCTCTAGAAAATATAAGCATTAAGATGAGTCATTCAGAAACACGCATAACTTGTCAAACTCATATATTTTTGTACACGCACACACCGTTACATGCAGGAAAACATTGCACAACACAATCACAAAAAACCGATGCTTCTATCACATACGAATACGAATAGAATCCCATTTTCCCGCCAATCACAAAAAACTTCTAGAATGAAGAAAAGTTCCTCGTTCGTGGCGCCATCTCTGGACGGCAAGTGAAAGAGTCAACTGTTCTTAACAACGTGCATGTGCCCGGAGACTTGGTAGTTGACAGAAAAGGGAATCATATTTCCTCCATTCATTTTATTGATGATAATTTTATCAATGGTAGTAAGATGAGCAGTAGAAAGCCTGGTAAACTTTATCTCGTAATGGAAGTATCGCTTCCTGTTTCGTCTGCCGTGGTAAAAACGTTTAACACCCATCAGTAGATACACTATGAAGTCCTTTTTGAGCCGTGATCCTGGATAAGGCTACGTGTGACCAAAGGTTATGAATGTGCCTTTTTGTATTTGTAAACAATTTCATCAAATGACCCTCCATGGGATTTGTGAATTGTCAAGGAGGAGGCTGGTTTCAATGGGAAATGATTTCTTTAGCATGAATCAATCTATTTCGGTTGAGAGGAACTATTAAAGATCTACGGTTAATAGGAACCATTTCTCAATCCAAAGAAATGTCTTTTGGTATTTCTTCTGTTTTCCAAGAATTCCTCTTTAAGAAGGTGTAGGGATATCTACATACAAGAGCCTCCAGACAGAGATAGTCACTTTTGTTTACTGTCTGGGCACTCTGTCCGAGGCTGTTTCTGACTTATGAAGATACTGCTATAAAGGGAATATTCTAACGGAATATGTTGGTTGTGTTGTTGAAATTAAGTTTATTTTTGATAATCATGCTTCATTACTTTGCTATAGAACGCACCAAAACAGTATTAAATATATACCGTAAAATTTGGTGATTTTCATTTCTTTAAAGACAACTTCTTTGTCAAAAACTAAGGTATGAAGTATCGTTTGGCCTGAAAACCGTTTTCGACGCCAATTACGCTAAAACGCTAGTAAACGTAGTTTGCGAATTTTTTTAAGGACTAAGCTTTTAAAATATACTTTCCAAATTTCCCACATAGATAACAAATAACGGTAATTTTTAAAGAAAAATGTAAGAAAAAACTGCACAAAAAATGACTTTTTTGTAAAAAGGGTACTAGACGAAAACACAATTTTTTTTTAAATCCGTAATTTCTGAGCAATTTTTTTCAATCTTTGAACAAAACATGGATAACAAATATTTGACACTTGGAAAAGTTTCGTGTTAATACTTTATAAATAATGTACTTATTAAATGTCTAATTGAAGTATTTTTGAATATTTTTGAAAATCACAAAAAAAAAAAAAATAAAAATGTTTTTCTCATTTTATATTTTAAATCCTCATTCTAAAAAAGACCAAAAATATTAACTTTTTTTTTTAGTAAAGAATTTCGATACATTACAATGGAAAAATTCGTACAGAATGATTGAAAACTCTTCCCATTCTGTAATTATTTTTTGTCTGATTTCGGTAAGAAAAGACAGATCGCAATTTTAAAATCGAAGAAAAAGCAGACTCTTCCTTCTTCTTCGAAAAGAGATTAAGCGCATGCCCAGAAACACGCGTAATGCATTTTTGTTAACGCTTATGAAAATAGATTCTTAAGGAGTATATAAACTTCAACCAGGGTAAGAAAAATACAATCTTATAAATTATAAAAAAAATCTCTTAAATCCCTGTAATCTTAAATTTAAATTATTTTAATGTCCCATAATATCGGAAAGAAAAGCTAAATCACACAACCTGTCTTCATTCTAAAATAGCAACTACTCACTGGGCGTTCCAGTATTTTCTTCCAGATATTTTAAAATACGCCCCCTCAAATTCCAAAATTTCGCGAGTGGCAAAAGCTTTGGAAAGCCTCACACAACACACACAATGCAATAAATTTCTACTGTAACTCATTTAAGTTTCTTTAAACAAATTTGGGGGGGGTCTTTTGTCTGAAACAACCACATTTCAATAAAATTGTAAAATAAATTTGTTATTTATGATTTTTTTTTCATTTTTTCATTTTTTTAAAAAAGTGTCTTCGTGTGTTCCACCGTACCACGCAGTGGCATGCATGCAGCGGATTGGCTACCCCTGCTTTTAAGTTGTGCTAAATTTTCTACTGATTAAACTCCATGTCTTATAAAGCAATTGAGTACAAAAAGTCAATAATTTGTTTTAAAGTTATATATTCATGGAGTATTTTGATAATAAAGCGACATGGGTTATATTGACCTGCTATATATGACTGAGGGAATAAAAATCCTTTTGAGAAAAAGAAGCTTTTCATACGAGTCAAGCATTTTTTTAGAAAAAAAGAAATGTTATTTCACCTGTAATAAAATTTAACGTGATTGTAAATAATCAATTTTAAATATAATTTGAATATATGTTTAAATATATAACTTAACATAGAATTAAATACAGTCAGACCCCGATTTAATGAACCCCTATTTAACGAATTTCGCGATTTAATGAATTTTTCCTCTGCTCCCAGTTAAAAAAGGTAAAAAACGGTGAAATTGTCGAATCGACCACTTCTCCGCCAAATTTCGAAAAATCGCCAATTTAGCGCTTTTTTGCGCGTTGTGTTTTGGAGTAGCAACACTACCACAACACGCAACACCGGAGCGCGAAATTCAAGATGGTGGGAGGAAAATCATTAAAAATATCGTTTTAAAGTATTGAAACTGAAAATCGCTGCAAAATTATGTATTTAAAAATGGAAATAATTTCAATTTTGCCTTAAAAATTCTGCTTTTACAGACGTTTAGATGACGATGTGTCCCCTACAGAAATTATACCAGTCTGTGACTACATATTTCTAAGAACACCCTTCCAAAACATTTTTGCATCACTAACAAAAGGGTACACATATCCATATTACTCAATTCAAACCAAGACCCTTTCATTACACTTCCTAAACACATGATGGTTATCCTCTTCACACTGACTGATTTCTGCAGTACCATTCAAAGACCATCATTCACTCTTCTACCCGTTCGTTCTCCTCAATTCCATACTTTTTCCTCATTTAGGACATACATAGGATGATCCAATCAAACCTTTCTTCATGCACCATTCTAAAAACAGCTTTCTTCCAAGCACAGGCAACACAGGAAAAAAAAACCTTTCAGAATATTAATCGTACTTTTTCATGCATTCATTCAGATTCTCTCTAATAGTATCGTGGCAATCTGTGAACATTTATACAGAGAAAAAAAAGGGAAATTATCTGTGAAAGGATTTCACAACGAAAGAACAAAGAAAACAGTTGATCTAACGGAATTTCCGGAGCAAGCGAAGCATTGCCGGTTGCTAAGGGAAAGGCAGAAGAAAATCTAGCTGCGCATGAGCATTAACTAATTATCGGTAATTTTTAAAATAAAAACGTACTGCCCTTGCGCGAAAAGGCGCCGTTAAAAATTACTGTTAAGATTTAAAAAAACATACAGCGCATGCGCAAAATAGCGGCGATATCGTGAGAAACTGTTAAAATTAAAGAAACATACAAAAATTTCACCTATCCAACCTCTCCTTCACTGATAAAAAATCGGGAGGGATTTGGCGCATTTATCGATTTGATGAGAAAGCACGGCGGGATAAGCGGCTGATTCAACAACCCCCCCTCTATTTAACGAATAATAAACCTCGAATTAATGAACTATTTCAACAGCTGGGAAATTTTTTTATTAAATATTATTAGAAAGAAAAATTGATTTTTTTCAAATGATTATACATATATTTGGTCCGAACAGAAAAGAGTTTTCTTGCAAGCAGCAAATTTCGACGGGCAAGGGTGCTATTAGAATTATTAAACTTTACAGGTGCAAGTGACCAATGAGTGTAATCTATCGCGTGAGTTTTGAATAGATAGAGATTCCATTCTTATATCAACCCACTCCACAGCACAGGAGATATTTTAAGATTTTAATGACTACGTTACATTTGATGATGGACTGCCTATCGGTGCAATTGAAGTTGAGGACATTGTTTGATTTGTCGGAGCTAATGAATAGCGATTCTGTTGCAGAAATCGACAATGAATCTATTATCAAAACTGTTACATTTTTAAAATGGTTTACATTGTTTGGAAACTGTGAAAACATACCCTCGTGAAGCAGGATGTAAATAACGCAGTATTTTCTTTCTACATAAAACCGAAAAAGAGCTCTTTCGAGTCAGGAACCAAAAAAAAGATGTTATCAAACATTTATTAGCCAGTATTTTAAAATTTCTAATTTACACTGATGCGTAATAAATCTCTAACAGTATTTTTAGTTGTTGAATAAAAAATTTGTAATTTCTAACTGTGGATATTTTTTGTGTAGTTGTTTATTATAGAATTTCCAAAAGATAAGAGCAAAACAATTTTTTTGTTAGAACCCAGTATAACACATATCCCGAAATAACGAACAAAATGTTCGGTCGTGATGAATTCGTTGAATCGGGGTCCGACTATATAATATATGTATATGTTTTGTTTATTGATTATCGTAATGTATCAGATAAATCAGATAAACTTTCAGCAAACAAAAAGGTCAAGATACATATAAATACAAAGGTTTCTTTTTTATGTTAAGGTATCCAACTACGTTCGAAAACTGTGATTTTTTTTGCAAAAAGCGCATAAATGGATAATTTTCATGATATTTAGTGTCAATTAGATTAGAATATATGCATAAAATTGTTTTATGGAGATTGTGACAAAAAAAAGTTTATTTAAATACAATATTTTGGCAAAAAAATTAACTTAGAATAATCTTTTTTCCAAATGTTCTCCTTTGTGAAAAATGCTTCTATTATAATAATATTTTGCATTTATATAGCTCAAACCTCTCTACAGAGGCTCAACTAGAAATTCTGAAATATTTAACTTAGAAGTGGGTTTATTCATATTTTACGTCAACAGAGGGGAGCAATTTTAAGAAAAACGCCAATAATTATTTCAATGGGTGGTAACTCTGAAAATAATTTGAATTTTTCAAAAGTTCTGGTTGAGCCTCTGTAGAGAGGTCTGAGCTATATACAGGCAAAATATTATTATAATAGAACCATTTTTCACAAAAGGAGAACATCTGGAAAAAAGATTATTCTAAGTTAATTTTTTGCCAAAATATTATATTTAAATAAATTTTTTTTGTCAAAATGTCCTTAAAACAATTTTATGTATATATTCTAATTTGAGTGACTCTAAATATCATGAAAATTATCCATTTATGCGCTTTTTTAAAATCACGGTTCCGAACGTAGTCGGATACGTTAAGCCTTTTTTATACTTGATTAAATATTACATCACGTATGAAATTTTAAACGCATTTTTCATGCTCGGTATTGTAACTGAATGGAGTTTATTAAAAGTCATTATACTTACTGGACAAAATTTAATTTATAAATATCGTTTGTCAGATTGCCTTATGTCACATTTCGAAAGAATTAGTTAACACATACATAATACTATCGCAATTTCCTGTTTTTCGCGTAGGGCAGTTTCAGACAGTCTGCTTTAATATCGTCTGCATGACTTCAATAGACACGTATAGCTGAAATATTTTAACTCACGGGTTACATCATTCTTCCTAATAACGCAATCGTTTAGAGAAAAATTCTCCTTTCCTGTTTTTCCAGAGATTACTTCTCGAATATTTTCAAACAGTTAAAAGACAATTGAAGCTAAGCAAAACTTGACTGAAATACTTGTTATTTCCATTAGCATATATACAGTTATCAAAAAAAATCGAGCACGTTAATATACATGATCATTTAGATTATTTTCAATATAAAATTAGTTTTCCGAATTGCTCTTCCAAAAATTGAAATTTGCTCATTTTAATTTCTGACAAAAATTAACCGCATACTTGTACTTTTAAAAATATACTTACAATTTGCAAATGACCTAAAACCGTTTCAAAGTGACTTTTGCAATAGATTTCGAGTAATCAAAGTTTTGCATGCAAAGTATAGTATATAATGTAGGCATTTAAAATATATGAAAACAAGCATTAACTTGAACTTTGTTCTTTTTACGCCTGCTTCAAAAAGTGAAAGTACGGCTAATTTATTGTTGAATTTTCCGTTAGAAGATTGAAAATAAAAACTAAAAATATGATTTATATCAGCGGTTCTGAAACTTTCGATCGCCCTGTTCCCCTTATATATCAGCCTGACACCACGGACCCTCAAGATTTAGACACAGGTTCCTAAATTTTTTGTCTCATAGACCCTTTGCCATGTTTTTCGGTTTCGGGTAGACCCAATATTGAATTTTTGCAAATTTATCAACTTAAATGTCTTTTTGACTGCACTGGTATAGAGCTACTTACTTTTTTAAAATATTTAAATTTCTAACAGTAGTGAAGCACAGTGTTTAAAACTTAAGACACTAACGCTTATTAATTAAATTAAAAATTTAATTAATACATAAAATAACTATTACATAAAAGTAACTGGAGCAAGAAACAAATGCTTTTAATGGGATGGATGAATCAGGTGCTTCCAAAACTGCTGGTATTCGTTTCTAAACTTTACTTTAAGATCTTCGTTAGTGCCTATTCCAATCAGTTCCTCTTGTAATCTGTGATAATTTTTCCAGGGGACCATATTAATCCATTGCCTAATATGGTAATTATATATCTATATATATAAAGGAGAAAAGCGACTCACTCACTCACCACTCACTGACTAATCACGATATCTCCGAAACTATTAAACCTACAGACTTGAAATTTGGTAGGTAGGTTCCCTTCATGGAGTAGACGTCAGCTAAGAACGGATTTTGCAAAGTTCGAACCCAAAGGGTCGTTATAGATAATTATTTCAAAATCGACTTCAAAGTGGTGTTGTAGAGAATTAAGTGGCGTTATAGGCAATTACTCCTTTAAATTATTAGACTAAAATCTCGAAATTTAGTAAGCTGATTCCATTCATTAAGTAGAGATCCGCCATAAGATGGGTTTTGTGAAAATCGTTTCCTAAGTGGCGCTGCGGGCGCTTAAGGGCGTTATAGATAATTATTTCCATTTCTCTAAACTATTAGACGTACAGTCTTGAAATTTGATAAGCGGATTCCTTTCATAGAGTACAGATCCCCTAGAGAATGGGTTTTTGTGAAAATCGACCCCAAGTGGCGTTGTGGAGAATTAAGTGGCGTTATAGGCAATTAACTCCTTTTAAACTATTAGACTTTAAATCTTGAAACTGAGTAAGCAGATTCCATTCACTGAGTAGAGATATGCCGTAAGATCGGTTTTGTGAATATCGTTTCCTAAGTGGCGTTGTGGGCGCTTAAGGGCGTTATAGATAATTATTTCCATTTCTAAACTATTAGACGTACAGTCTTTGAAATTTGATAAGCGGATTCCTTCTATAGAGTACAGATCCCCCAGAGATCAGCGGATAGGCAATTAACTCCTTTCATCGAAACTGGAAAGCGCTACAGATTCACTGAGTAGAGATATGCCGTAAGATCGGTTTTGTGAATATCGTTTCCTAAGTGGCGCCGCGGGCTTAAGGGGCGTTTTAGAAAATCGATAGAATTAATGGCGTTATAGGCAATTAACAAACTTTTTAAACTATTAGACGTAGAGATATGCCGTAGATCGGTTAAAAAATTGGTAAACGATATAATTATTTCTTTTTAAACATTAGACGTGTAAAAAATTGAAACGAATCCATGGTGTGAGATCCGCTACAAAAATAGTTTTGGGGAAAATTGATCCCCAAGGGTCACTGAGGGGGATTAAGGGGCGTAATAGATAAATATTTCCGCTTTTCAACTAATAGAAACACCTGCTTGAAAATTAGAAGGTATTTTCCGTTCATGGAATAAAGTTCCTTTTACAAAATTTTGCGAAATGGACCCCCAAAGGAGGGGCTTGCGAGGGATTAAGGCGTGTTATAGAAAATTGCTTTTGAATTTAACTTTTACTTGAAATTTGTTGAGCACTTTTCTTTATAGTTGAATAGAGTTCCACTAAGAATGGATTTTACGGAAATCAACTCCATGGGGGAAGCGGGGAGAGTTATTGGGCGTATTGGCAGACAAAATTCCCGTTTTCGAACTGCTAAGACTTCAATAATAAAATTTGGTTTGCATGCTTTCTTTGTTGAATTGGAATCCGCTAAGAGTGCTCTGAACGAGGTATTGATGATAAAAATTCCGTTTTTTGCTCTGTTAAATTTAGACGAAATTTTAGCACACATGTTTATCTTTGGAGTAGAGATGCACTGAAAGTTGCTTTGGTGGAAATCCACTTTGATTATTAGGTTAAGTGAGAAAAATATCTTTCTCCTTCTATTTTAGATATAAATAGAAGTGTTAGATATTATAATTTATGTTCTTTTTATATCAAGGGGCGAGAGTGTAACAGCTATAAATATATTTTTCAATACAATCGAATTAATGCTAAATATCAATAATTAATATACATATATACAACATCGAAATACCCAGTGAAGCGGGTGGGTAATGGCTAGTATATATATAGTCAAATCATTCTTAAACCGCCCTTTATCTAAATAAGAAAGGGCATTTGGTGAAGGGAACGTAGGTTAAAAGTCATTTTCCTTGCGAATTTCTGTGAGGAAAGGGAAGCTGCGACGTCAATATTATACACCTTAGCTCAATTCTGGCAAGAAACGCAGAGAAATGTTGATTTTGTAACTACATTAACCTCACTAAATTTAGTAAATGCATTAAATAGGTTTTAATATCTGTTTTCCCCTTTCTACGTTTCTGGTACAAATTAAAGTCACGATGTGGTTTGATGCGATCCACTATCGTATAGACCCTCTTTACACCTTATGGTACCACAAATTATTTTTTTCTCTGACGTAGACCCCTTGCAGGTCGTCATAGACCCCTGGGGTTAATATAGACTACTTTGGGAACACTGATTGAGAGCCCATTTCCCTAACTCTCAACTCATGGCTGAGAAATTTGCAGGTTCCCTCAATAATCCTAAGATTAGCTCTTCTAATGATATAGACTTTTTTTTAAACTTTACATTAAACATCATTTAAAATATTGCGAACAACTAGCCGTATTATCTGGTTAAATTCTTTATCGAAATACGTGTTCTGATAGAGTTTTTTCATTGGGTGGGGTTGGGGGGATTTCGGGATCTAGTCTAGGTTAGCACATCTTTTAATTTTTCCACAAGGCCTTTCAGAGTCGAAAAAAGAAGGAAATCTTAACATTAGATGAGAGACCTTCACAGACCCCTTATAAAGGCGCTGGGGACTCCCGGTGGTCCATAGACCAGTTTAAGAAAAGCTGGTTTATATTATTTATTACAAATAATTTCATTGAAACTTTAAGAATTCGGGACCAATTAAATCTACCGTTACTTTTTTAAAACTGGAACTTCAAAAATATATATATATTTTAAAAAACATAGCAGTCGAGGAAAACTATGTATGTGTGCAAATATTGCAATTTTAAACAATTTTTTTTAATTTATAGATCACATATGAAAAACACAATGCAGTTCTCAAAATGTTTCAGAAAAGAGCGTTTATCTGGAGAGAGAAAAACGTGCATTAAATTATTTCCATAAACACAGGTAGAGGAACGAACACTTTATTGTCAAGAAAGATGGAAGCATTAATGTATAAACTAAAGCCAAAATTATTTTCTTGTTTTTTTAAATGTATTAATTCTGACACGAGCGAAGAAGTTTTTATTTTGGAAAATATTTTTACAAAAGCTTGACTCACAGTTATCAAATTTCATGAAATAGAACAATTACATAAGTTTCTGTTGCTCCATTAGCATTCAAATGACACTGTTTTTCCTTTGAATTTAAAACAGGATTTTCTATGTTTTAACAATAAAAAGTTGAAATAGTTCTTAGAAACAAATTTACACACAAACACATCAGAAAAATTTTCAAACACACGAATGAATGCTCGAGTTTCCTAACAATTCTAAATTTTTGTGATTGCGCAAGCAGTTTTTCTCAGTGGCAATTTTATATTATAAACATTGCATATATAGCGCCACTATGAACAGCTGTTAATGCGAAATGCTGAGTTACAACAAAAATTACAATAACCCCTTGTAATCTACTGGAGAGTATGTGTGCCCTAAAAATATTTTTTAATAACAATCAATAATAAAAGACATTTGGGGGCCAAAAGTAACTAATTGATCAATTATCAGCGTCACACTGCTGGGAAGCTACACGAAGCCTATTGACAGCGTACCTTGTAATTTTCGATTCGATTTTGAACAACAACTAACCGTTACATAGTTCTTCTTCAATGGCTCGACAGCCCTGGGTAGGCCACTGACCTTCTCAGAGAAGTCTTTTTCCAGCATCTTATTTTTAACAACTTTTTTTCAATTTTGACCTTTAAAATGTTTAGGTCCTTCTCAACCTGATCAATCCATCTTAGGGGTCACTGCCTCAGTCTATTTCAATGGGTTTTGCCAGAAAGATTTTCTTGTGGCGACGATGCTTTGGGCTACAAATTTCTAGCCAGATGACCAGCCCATTTTAGCATCTTTAAGTTGACGAACATTATATCCAGGTTGTTTATTGAATTTTGTAGAGTTCTAAAGTTAGATCTCTCCAGATCCATTCCGGATCCCACAAGAATACGTAAGATCTTTCTCTCGAAAATTCCAAAAACTTTATCATCACGTAAAGTCAATGGCCAAGTATCACGTGCATAAATCAGGACAGATCTTATAAGACTTGTAAAGAAACAAATTTAGTTCTTAATTTGGAAACTGGATTTTAAACAACTCTTCGAGGCATAAAAACATCTATTTTAACAATGATTTCTTTTATAAATTTCTGGGAGACAGCTCATTTTTATTGGCCTCCGTTCCCAAATAAGTAACACTATTAAACAAAAAATTGTGTTCTCGTTAATTTAGAAGTGATGCGGAAAAGAAGTCTCCTCCCTCCGTCCTATCCGGTGGCACCATCAGGTTGCTTTTTGATCACCCTTCTTTCATCTACGTCGGTGATCTTCAACCCCCGTCTGCAAAACCAATATCGGTCGAGGATCAAATGGTACAAGGATACCCAAGGAACGTGCAAGTTACAGTCGGACCTCTATGTAACGAAGTCGCTAAATCCCCGAAAAAAAAGTTCGTTGTATGGAAAATTCGTTATATAGGGATCATCTTTCAGTTTTCTTTATAAACCACATAAAGCAAATTTTTAAATTTATAAACACTTTTTAAAGAGTAGTTATTCACCATTTTGTAAATAAATATACATTTATTTTAAAATATCTTACCTATCAAAGAAAGAAGAAAAACTGCAAGGGGAAAGTTTCTTGCACCTTTATCCACTTCCTGAAGAATTAATTACTTTTCTTTGATGCTCAAGCACTTACGTTTTGACATTTTTGAGCTACAAGAAACAGGGGTTACAATTACGACTGATCAACAATACAAAATGAATGGAGAGTAGTTCAAGAACACGGATACGAGACAACTCCATTGAGGGGTAAAACGGGATATCGAAGATGTTTCCAGTGAACTGGACAATGGGGTTTTTTAAGGTTGCACTTCGAAGAAAGGCCCAGAATTCTTTGATCTCATCGATTTAGGTATCTAATAAAACCCGTTCAAGATTTATGACCATCATAAAAGTGTGTTAGATTGATTGAATATTAACGTCACCCTGTTCAGCTACACGAGGGCTTTTGGCGACGGACCACGTAATTTTGAACCATGGTCAAGTGACGTGGATGACACCTGAGCTGGCACCCCCTCTCCTAACTACCACACCACACCAACGGGAGGACGTTTCAGCTCTCGACAGATTTAACGTGCATCGCTGCCCTACACGGCGGGTTTTTAGTGGTATTGGGCTCGAACTCGTGACAAGACAAGCCACGGTCGGATACCTATAACACTCTCGGCTACCGTTGCCACATAAAGTGTGTTAGAGAGAATAACTTGAAATGTTCAGAAGTACTTTAAAAGTAAGGAGGAAAAATTGAGTCACAAGAGGAAAAAATTCGTTATATAGAAAATACACTTCGCTATTGGCAGGTTATTTTTGCGAAGAAAATCGTGAAATGTTCTTGTTTCCAGGAAAAAGTTCGCTGTATAGAAAAATTCGCAATACACAGGTTCGTAATACGGAGGTACGACTGTATTTCTATTTTATTTACTGTGTTGTATTTTTCTCGGGTATGTGCTACTTTCCATGGAAATATCTTTATACTCCGTGTTAAATTACGTTCTATTCATTTTTTGACATAGCAGTATTTTATTCTGATGTCATGTTTGAATACAATTAAATTTAAATTATTAAATCAAAACAATATAAAGTACAGTGGCGTAACGTACACCCCCGCAACCCCGGTACTGCGGGGGGCAAGGCTTCTAGAGGGCCCAAAGCTAGACTGACGCATTAACGTAGAATTCCACAAAATTAGCTTTACATTTTTTTTAATCCAATTTTTAAGCGATTTTCAATTTCGCGATCTAACATCATTCAAAATCAAAACTTTGATCGCTTATTAGATAACTTAGATCCAATAACCAAATCAAAAAAGTTTTAATTTGCTGTAATCCCCGCTACAAAAGAGATACTTTCCTTTATTGGGTTTTCTTTACAAACCTAAATTACTATCAGATAAAAAGTCAAGAAGAAAAATTGGATAAAATGCTAGAAAGATAAAAAATTCATCATTATTTTTAAGTATACTTCATGTTAGCGGTAGGGAGAAAAAAAAGACATGTTACTTTTTACTGAAGTAGCAAAGTAACTTATTGGCGTCTTTTAAGCTTTCCCCCCTCCCCCATGTATTTCATTTAGCGAACTCGTAAATAACGTACATCTGTTATGCTTTTTCATGACAAATAGTATTGCGATACTTGAAAACTTGCGCGAGAGCATTTTAAATGATTACATGGTCTAGATATGATTTAGAAACCCATATGCCCACAAGAAATTTCCGTAGATTTATGAGTATTCAATCAAATAAAAAACATAATAAATGTTTCCCAAAATTGTTTTTAGAACATATATATTTTTATATTCGATGCACTTCAATATAGGGAAAGTGTTACTTTCGCTGTTAAACATTTTGATCTCACTTTTTCTCTCTTGTAATATTAGAACTGTTTTTGTTAACGGAATTAATTATTCTGGTTCTTATGTTGTTATTTTGTTAATAAGACAAGAAAAAACGCGGACCCTAAAATGAGTGGAGTTAAAAAAAACTGAGTGATTCTCAAAAACGAAAAATTGAAAGGAAAAGGAGTATAATATTAATAGGAAATATGCAAAATTGATAACTTTTTAATATCCGCAAAGTTCATCATCTTGTGCAAGTGCTAGTAGTAGTAATGCCAGGGAACTTGATGAACAAGGTCAAGCTCATCGGGTTTCATAAACGAAGAATTTGGTAAGTTATACCTTTTTATATCATCGCGGATCTGAAATCGAAAATATTATTTTACAGTGTTTGTGTTTTCTTAGTGTATCGTTTTTATTTAAGTTACCAGATTATCAGTCGACTGTTGTTAGATTTTCCATTTTTTTAAATACTATAAATACTCTCTAATGTTAAACGTTATTTACTTTGTTTACTCCAGACACAGGCTGATTTTATATTCAGTTATAAGTTTAATATTTAAATATTTTTACGTGTAAAAGGTACATTATGTTATGGTTTTGCAATTCTTTGTACATATACATATCTGGCTTGGGGCCCAAAGATCTGACCTTGCGGGGGGGGTGCAATTATTTTCCGTTACGCCACTGATAAAATATAAACAATTAAAGTGTCTATTCTCAGTGGACCATGAAATATCAAACAATGACCATTCCGCGCAATAATAAGACTGGGTAGTAATGCTCTACGTCAGTGGTCTCCTAACTTTTTGATCACGTAGCCCTAAAATGAAAATATATGTACTCCGTTCAATATATATATATATAAAACGAGAGGAAGTTAAAACGTCATTGAGTAGCTAACAATCAATAAATTATCACAGCCTAATTTGAACATATAAGATTTGTTTATTTGCTCAACAAATTGTTGAAGCCAATAAATTACAGTTTATACGCCAAGCCAGTGCAGTCAA
>BMAU01016004.1:92500-95467 GCA_019973935.1 Trichonephila clavipes | reverse complement strand
GGGCGCGCCCCCTAGGGGGCGCGATGACCCTACTACAAGGGAGCGCGAGCGTATAGAAAATTTAAAGATTTTTTTTAAAAAAAAAATAACCGGAAAGAGAAGTAAAACAAAATGCTTTCTTCCATAATAAAAAAATACACACAACAACACTGACATAATTTATGTTTATTATCTGGCTTTTTCCGTCATCAAATAGCTATCTTTGTTCCCAAAACCAAATTAAAGAAAAAATATTTTGTTTTATTTGCTGTATTTCCTCAATGAGAGATTTTTTTATTACGTTTTAACATAAAATATTACTCGTTAAAAGAAAAACGAAACCCAGACCCTGAGAAAAATTATAAGAAGATAAACAATTCACCACTGTATTTATTATTGAAATACTGTACATTAGTTGTAGAAAGAAAAGGTAGACATGATTCACTTTTCAGCCAGGCTGCATAGTACGTTTGCTAATCATTTGATTGACCTTCAATCTTATGGTATGGTTATTATCAATATTAGTTCCCTCCCATCTTTATGCGTTTGCTTTTCGCTTAGGGAAATTGTAAATAATTGAGTTTTTGCGATATTTGGAAAAGAATCGATTGATTTAACATTTCTGTAGGATAATTGAAAAGTGTCTGATTTGCGTCCTTTATTATGGTCTTGTACTTTTGAATCATTTTAGTTCAGTTTTATTGGATTTTTCTCAAATCATCAAAGAATTGAATAGTCCTTGAAAGAAGGTAAGTATACTTTCTATAAATTAAAATATTCACTAGAATTCCGATTTGTATCGTGTACAGTAAAAATAATTCTAAACAAATGATTGGGGTGACTGAGTCCCCCCACTACCATTAATGTTAGTATCGAGTACGCGCCTGCTCCCGGGTTAAAACATTTTGAAGTCTTCTCGCTTTAAATGTTAAAAAGTAACACAAATATTCTTCATCGGAATTTTATATTCTTTTCATAATTTAACATTAATTCTAAATGCTTATTGTGTGAGGTTCAAAAAATTACAGTTCTTTTAAACAGTTATTTACAATTATAGCATTTATCTAAAAAAAAATCATTTTACATTTTTGTATACAATGTCGTGCACACAGTTTTACTCTCCTTACAGTTCAGCTATTATATCAAGAATAATGTTTTATTTTTTTTGAAAAATGAACTCGTGCGAAGAGTCGGTGTTTCAGCCAGTATACGTTTGATGTATCAGTACTGAAGAAGGTATTTTATAAATAATTTCTTATTACTGAATTTGGCCGCGATAGCCGAGTGGTATAGGTATCGGATCGTGGTTTGCCTTGTCATGAGTTCGAGCCCAGTACCACTAAAGACCCGCCGTGTAGGGCAGCGATGCACGTTAAATCTGTTGAGAGTTGAAACGTTTTCCCGTTGGTGTGGTGTGGTAGTTAGGAGAGAGGGGTGCCAGCTCAGGTATCATCCACGTCACTTGACCATGGTTCAAAATTACGTGGTCCGTCGTCAAAAGCCCTCGTGCAGCTGAACAGTGCGACGTTAATATTTAATCAATCAATCTTATTACTAAATTAAGAACAAATTTAATAATTATTAGGGACTTCCACGGTCTTGTCTTGTAGAGGAAAGTTTTTCAAAGGAAGGTTTAATATCAGAAATTGACACTAAAAGAGTTATTTTCTATATTTAGCTGAGATCTATATTTTGTCTTCATGGCATCCACTGCAGAAAATCCGGTTTGAAAAAGGTAGGATGTTGAAAATGGTAATAGTATACGAAGTGATTTTGTTTTCAGTACAGATAATTCCTCATCCACCTCTACCCCAAATTCAAAGAGCGATTTATTACAAAATTGCCTTTTAATTTTTCACTGTATGTGAAATCTATGAAGATTTCTTCTTCGGAAGTTGAGAGCCCTTTTGGAGTATCTTGAAATAGATCCCTAATCCACTCGTAACTTGCTACCAAGCTGTCCTCATTCAGAAAATACTTTTTAAAATTCTTTGCCAACATAGCTAAATGATTTTACATGCTTTAAAAACAACTTTCACATGTTGTTCTACAGATTTGTAAGTTTTAACACATATCGAGCTGGGGTTTTTTCCCCATCATTTACTTCAGTAGTGGTAAATCTAAAATTTAAGTATTTTGAGAAGATCGCCTTGATTTAATTTTCGGAACCATGCTCGTTCGTCTGTGTAATTGTTGATTCTTTATTATGGTCGAATGTTTGCTTACGACTTAAAAATGTATGTATGATATTGTTTTAATCTACTGCCGTAAACACTTAATTACCGTGAATTACAATTAACGTGGAAATTAAAAAAAAATGTACATTCAAGCTAGATTCGGTAGATATAGGAGTATCGAGTCGACCAAAACTGACTGGAATTGTACGAGGAAAAGCATTTTTACATGTTTTGCGCAGACGTCCGATAGGTTGCCCAGACTCACGCAAACGTACCCTTTAATGCCAGATGATGGATATGATAGAGAGCGACATTGATTAGACTATTTTTCTAATGACATTTGTACTTTGAGAAATGAATTCTGAAGGAAATAAATCTTTAATTAAATACATCATTTTTGATCTGTTCCAATTTAAAAATTAGAGAAAGAAAAATAACATATTCTAAGTAATATATATTTTAAGTAATTTTCTTAAAATATATATTACTTAAAAGTTACATATACACAAAATTTAATATACTTTTCGTATTAATTTGTACGATTTGTAATTAAGATCGTATTGTAACTTTAGCGTCTCTCTCAAAGTGCATTTTTATTGCAGTAAATACATTATTGTTGTACAGGGGGCGAGACAAAAATTATGATTGAAAATTGGGTCGCCAGTATTGAAAGTTTGAGAAACACTGCTTTTAATGTATGAGTGGTGCACATAGTATTTTATGACTAATTAATTAATACTAAATTAAGAACAAGTTTAATAATTATTAGCTACTTCCATGGGCTTTCTTACAGAGCAAAGTTTTTGAAAGG
>BMAU01016004.1:45000-87500 GCA_019973935.1 Trichonephila clavipes | reverse complement strand
TAAATAGTCTGTTTTCCTAATGCAATATTCGCACGAAAAACAACATTGGCTTTTTTCAAGTATCACATGATCTGAACGAAATGTTCTATTCTAAAGATTTAAAAATGTGTGTCCTAAAATAAACGTAAATTAAGAAACACTTCTTGAGCAAATTATAACTGAAAAAAACAATAGTAAAAAATGAATCAAATAAACCAAATAGTACAATGTTCATATAGATCGACGACAGGAACCGGACTTCTCAAATGTTACTTTGAATCTGACGTTTCTACAATATCATTTTAGATAAACTTGGAACATCTTAAAATACAAAAATATTTTAATTGCTTACTTTTGCATTTCATGTACTGATCGAATTAATTGGGATAAAAGGTAAAAACTACTTTTTCTAATACTTTAGCTTTTAATCGTTACATATCTTAAGGTATCCGACTAGGTTCGGAACCGTGATTTTAGAAAAAGCGCATAAATGAATAATTTTCATGATATTTAATGTCACTTAGATTAGAATACATGTATAAAATTGTTTTAAGAACATTTTGACAAAAAGTTATTTAGATACAATATTTCAGCAAAAAATTAACTTAGAATAACCTTTTCTTAAAATGTCCTCCTTTTTTGAAAAATGCTTCTATTATAATAATATATTGCCTGTATATAGCTCAGACCTCTGTACATAGGCTCAACAATGAGTTTTGAAAAATTCACATTTTTTTCAGAGTTACAACCCATTGAAATAATTATCCGCGTTTTTTCTTAAAATTTCTCACCTCCGTTGTCGAAAACATGGATAAACCCACTTCTAAATTATATATTTTAAAAATTCTAATAGAGCCTCTATACAGAGGTCTGAGCTATATACAGGCAAAATATTAGTATAATAGAAGCATTTTTCTCAAAAGAATAATATTATGAAAGTGGGTCATTCTATGTTTATTTTTTTCAAAATATTGTACTTAAACAATTTTTTATTGTAATACTATTCTTAAAACAATTTTATATACATTTTCTAATCTAAGTGATACTAAATATAAATATTATCCATTTATACACTTTTGCAAAATTCCGGTTTCGAACGTAGTCAGATATACCTTGAGTAGACTAAAAAATCTTTATAATACTATGAAGTCTGTCCTCTTTTAGCAGAAATAACCTCTTGAACACGTTTTGGCATTAACTCCGCTAGTGTATCGCACATATTATTGACTTTGTCAACTATATGCTTGTATAGCAAGTTTTATCATGTGTTCTGTTGTCGTGCGATTCATATAAGCAAAACAATTGTTGAGAGTAGCCATAAGTTCTGAATAGCTTTTAGGTCTGTTGAATTACCAGGCCAAACATACACTTGTATTTTATTTGCCAGCATAAAAGTCTGAACCGATATCGAATTGTGACAAAGAGCCAATTCCTGTAGAAATTTTCCGCCAAATGTTTCCATGAATTGAGCAATCTTACTTTGTACTATTTCTATGTCTTTGACAAATTCGTCATGTCTTTAAGACGGCGTTTCTCAAGCTGTGGGCCGCGCCTCACTTGGGGGGCGTGTACGAGAGGAGTGCGAGCATATTAAAAATTCAAAAACAAAAGATTATTTAAAAAATATTAAGTTACTGAAAGTAACAAACAAAATACATTCTGACATGATAAAAAATAAAATACACATTTACAAGGGTATATTATACTTATAAATATATTAGTGCTACAGAATGTAACAATCCTAATTTAAGAAAAAGTTTATTACTGACGAGTGACCCCATGGGCTTATCATATATACGCTGCTGGATAATTGCTAAGGACGGATCACAAATTGCTATGTAGCATAACATTAAGCGAGACATGAGGCCTAGTAGGATGAAATATAATTGCCACACTGTTCAGACATTAGAATAAAGAATATTTATTATTCTGGAAAGTACAAAAGCCGTGAAACATCTGAAAGAAAAAAAATGTTCATTTGATCTGCATACGGAGAAATGGAACAATGCCTCTAAAAGTCAGCAGGCACCTTAAAGAAAGGTATCACTACGGGATATGTCCACCGTGGGGTGTGATGCAACATTCCACACGTCAT
Organism: Trichonephila clavipes; assembly: GCA_019973935.1. Classification (NCBI taxonomy): domain Eukaryota; kingdom Metazoa; phylum Arthropoda; class Arachnida; order Araneae; family Nephilidae; genus Trichonephila; species Trichonephila clavipes. The sequence goes on along the minus strand of BMAU01016004.1, from coordinate 85,426 downwards.
ACCCTACTTTGCACAACATTATCCAGCAGTTGTTGAGGCAATTTATCCCATTCCTCTGTCAGTGCACGGATGAGGGTGTTCTTGTTTGTCGGAGGATAGTTTCGACCAGCAACTTGCCTCCCCAAAGCCTCCCACACATTTTCAACGGGGTTTAGATCTGGAAGACGCGCTTGCCATACGAGACGTTGAATACCCTCGCTGTCTAGACAATCCTGAACAGCGAGTGTTCGATGACATGTTTCGTTGTCGTCCATAAAAACAAATTTATCACCAACAGCACCACGGAAAAGACGAACATGAGGAAGTAGAACTTCATCAATGTATCGTTGACCCGTCATAGTCCCATTCGCAACCACATGTACGCTCGTGCGGCCCATTGATCATGATGCCGGCTCACACCATGATACTGCATGTAGGATATCGGTCCTTTTCCTGGATATTTTCTGGACGATAAGCAGTACCAATCTCGCGCCAGATCAGTTGGCGTCTACAATCCGATGACAGACTGAACCTACTCTCATCTGAGAATAGTACGCATGTCCAGTCCTGTTCAGTCCAATTGTGATGCTCACGACACCATTGCAAACGGGCAGTACGGTGCTGTCTGGTCAATGGGACACACACAACAGGTGTGCGTGCGTATAGTCCCTCCCCTCAAACGTCTGGCAAGAGTTTTTCGTCAGATCTGCTTTCCTGAGGCAGCAAGAAACTGATTTGCCACCTGCTGAGCTGTGGTGCGCCTGTTCACTTTTGCTGATAGGACGATATATCTGTCTTCTGCAGGCGTCGTACTTCTAACACGACCTCCCCCGTGCCGTCTACTACACATTCCAGTAGTTTTAAATGACTTCCACAGCCGTGAAACAACGCTGTGAGCGATGTCGAACTCCCTGGCAACATCTGTTATTTTTCGCCCTTCTTCGATCTTTCCAATAATTCGGCCACGCATAAAATCATCTATGTGACGTCGGAAAGACATGCCAAAAATTTTAAGTTCGTCTATTAAATCTTTCCTGTAAAACTTTGACTTGAAACAACAACTGTCCACACGCGTGAAAACCTTTAAAGCTCTTATGAACGCTGTCACGTGATGAACAGACGTGGAAAAAAATTTGCATACTCATACTTCTTCTTACTAATATCCCGCACTTATTCTAATTTTCCACATTTTGCTTCCTTTCTTTTTGTGGTTGCTATGGATGATAGTGTTATCCGTCCTTAGCAATTGTCCAGCAGTGTATATAATTAAGAACAAAAATTAACACTTATCTTGACAATTTATCAGGTTTATAATTTTTCCCTTAACTACCGATTAAATGTTAAGCGACTCGACTCCCAATGCCAACCGTTTTCCACTTAGGCACGCGTATGTGATGTATTGGTTGAGGGGGAAGAAATCAAGAACAGCAAATAATCTGAAATAACTAAATCCTTCACACACTCTCTCAATTTCTTTTTATTGCATTCCAACGCCTTCGGAATAATTTTATGGATTGCTCTGCACAGAAAAGATCGTACTTCCGAAAGACGTATATATACGTCTGGAGAAATTAACGCACTGGCTGAGAGAGACGTTTATATACGCATGTGGCACTTAAGAGGTTAAAGTCGTATTGTAGCTGTAGTGTCAAAGCATATTGAATTCAATACATTGTTATTGTATATAAACGTCCAAGAAAAAACGCTTCGACTTAGTGAGACGTCGATATACGTCGAAGGTGCTTTAGAGGTTAAATTCGATTCACAGTTTTATGGTCAAAGTATAGTATTATTGAATTCAATACATAGTTATTGTATGAAGGGGACACGATGAAAATTATGATTGAATATTAGGTCGCGAGTATTGCAACTTTGAGAAGCACCATTTTAAGAGGAATTAAATTTCAGTGTCATTTGTTGGGAAAAAAACCCAAAACATCTCGCGTTTTACAGTCCGTTGGACACGATCTGGTAAAAGAGTTTCCCTTTCATTTTCTCTTACTCCACTTAATTTGTATCTTTGCACAAATAAATGTGTTTCATCTCTAAAACTTCTCTTCTTCCAGTAGTTAACAGTCCATGATCGATATTTTCTGGTCAATGCTAAGTTTCCTTCGATTACTTTTTGAGTTAGAAATTGTTTTATCCTCGACCAGGTTCCCTAAAGACCAACTTCAAAAACCTTTTAGCGTACAATTGAGCTATTTACTTCAATACTATGCTTTAATAAATCCTTTCGAAGGTCCGCTCTTGCTTTCTTTGGATTTATTTTGAAATTTCTTATTAGAATTTTATCACTTCTTTGAGTGGTTTTCCGTTTGGGCCCACATTTTCCTTTTCTTTTTAATAGGAGGCTCCGAAATCTTGAAACGTTCTTAAGGCTACAGAGGACAGTAAAATATTTTTTTTTAATTTGTTACAAACATGCCTCAAATTTTGACTGTATTTATGTAAGTTATAACTAAAACCATATAAAACATTTGGTGAAAAAAAATGAATTATTTTGAAGAAATTTAAAATTTATATAAAATTCGGAGAATTTAAACATTTCAAAACGTTCCACACACATGCGTTTTGATTTTTTTTTTTTTTGTTAAATTTAATGTTTTCTCCTGATTTAACTTCTTGAGCAATTCTTTACAAATTTATGCATGCAATGTAGTGTTTTATATGATAATTTACAAAATATAGATAAACGCAAATTTTTATGTAAAAATTTCAAGAATTTTAATGACTTCCTACATAAAAAATGTTAATTTCTTCTTTCACCCTATTACTACAATGCATCCAAGAATTTATAACTATACATTAGAAGAATACTTTTGGAAAGTGTTGTTATAATTCGAAAAAAATTGCAACGCATGAAACATTTTGAATTTTGGTTTCGAGGTAAATTTTTGATTCTGAAAAAACAGTTTTTTTATTTTAAAGAAAATTAACTTAGTATTTTTTTAACAAAAAAATAAAGATATAAATATAAATTTGAAATTGAAAAATACTAATATTATACAAATATAAGATAGATGCAGAATATATATACAAAATTCTGCAATATTTATTGCAACAGTCACATTAACACGTGGTACATACATTGATAAAATTTGAAGTATATAAGCAAGAACTTCTAATAATATCTGAAGTGAAGTAGCAGAATGTATGTCATTGTTTTGTCTCAACCAGATAATGCATTATACATTTCATTAATCACAATGAGTAAAAATAAAGTATTTCAAGAGGAATAAATTACAAAATTTCAACAGTTTCGAGGTAAATTTTTGATTCGGAAAAACAGCTATTTTTATTCTAAAGGAAAATAACTTAGTTTTTTTTAACAAACAATTGAATATACAAATATAAATTTGAAAAACACTAATATCATAAAGATAAGATAGGTGTAGAATATATATATAAGTATATATATATATATATATATAATATAAGATTCTGCTATATTTATTGTAATAGTCTCATTGACACGTGATATATATAGTGATATAAAAATTGAAGTGAGTAAGAACTTTCTTATAATATCATGTAAATTAGCAGAATGTATTTGATTATTATTTCATCAACCAGATAATATATTATGTATTTCATTAATCATCATGAGTAAAAATAAAGTATTTCAATACGACTAAATTACAAAAATTCAAAACAGTAACGAACTCAATTACACATTAAAAAGCAAACTGTTCGCTAAGCCTGGTAAAAAAAATAATAATAATTTAAAAAGCACCGGCACTATATATATAGGCTACATCTGTATTGGTGGCACATTTCTTTTCCTTTTCTTTTGTTTCTTAGAAATATTTTGAGAAACGCGTCGTTTATCTTGTCTTTCAGCACACACAATTGTCAAAGAAAAACTGTCATTTAGACATGAGTCCTCTTTCGATCCGAGAGATTTCACGTAGCCCAAATTGTGCTTTTCGATGGCATCCGTTACTGCTATTTCCAGCCTCCTTTTGGAGACGAATACCTCTTCTGGGCATTTTCGCCAAATGCAGCTATGCAGAATTTCATTGTAATGTTGTGTTTTGCCTGCTACGCATCTTTCAAGAATGGTGTCTGAAGCTAAATGTTGATAAACGGGGCATAATGTTTTCCACTACTTGTTGCGACAAGTAAGTTCTCATGGAACTATACCTATCACCTTTGGCTATAGCTCTTTTATAGAACACCGTGATTTTTCCAGATCACTTACCATGCAAAGGCTTTTCGTCAGTTGACGAGCAATGCATCCGGCTGGCATATATAGCAGTTTTCATTTTAATGGTCTGAGGAACACACATTATCTTTTATTAACCTTCTGTAGTAATTTTGCAATTTTGTGATGTTTTTATTTGTAAGGCTTCCCTGCTTACGCCCACCAAGAGTCACCTTTTTCACCTTCCACTCTTTTACTTTGTTGCGTAACGATGTGCCTAGCCTCTTCGCAATTTGATTCAAGCACTTTTCCTTTTTGATTCTTACACCAGAAACATATATTTTATTTTCTGAGAAAATTGAAAAGTTTTTGAGACGTCATCACTCAGCATGGAAACGAATCTCGTTTGGCAATCACTAATTGACCTTTTCCACATAATTAGTGCAGCATGCATCTCCATGGCTCCAGAAGTTCAATCAAAATTTTTGTCACGCTCATCCGCATATCCTTTTTGCCATATGTGAAACTCCGCACTATCGACTCCCGTATCTCGACCAGTAATAACACAATTCTGACAGTACTTCGACAATACTTCAAAGTCAAAGACAAGTCCACTAAGGACATCGATGATTATTTCTAAACCTAGGTTAGATGTATGTCCTCGTTTTTGCCAAGTACCGTCATATGACACACTCACATCAATAATTTCCTGATTTTTTAGAGAAGCATCAACTCTTACTTGAGCTTCTCTAGCTGCTTGACTTGGCATTTCGAGCATTTTTTCTTCACCTCTTTGTTTTTCAAGGATAAGTTGTGCATGCATTTGGCAAATATTTTTCTATCCTTTGTTGGTATGTTAAGCACAGATGAAAAAGTTTCCAAAGCAGCAGTCATTTTCCTATGGATAAGAAGGTACACACCAGCTTCCATCTTTGTAGAATACCCCATGGAATGGTGTTGTTTTATAACACGGGCACAGTTTGTGCAATATTTGTAAGGAGCTTTCTGCAATAGTTTCGAAAACACAGTCTTGTGGGTGAAAACATAGCTTGTCTCAGGTTGAGAAGATACACTTAGGTCAGACAATGTATCTCTCTGCAATATCATGCTATTACTGTTTTTTTCATCAACAGTTTCAGGAGATTTCTGCCATCGCTTCTTGCTATTTTCAGACAATATCTTTCTCCTTTTGCTAGGACGACCTTTAGGTTTTCTATATCTCGATGATATACGATCTATACTAATAATGTTAAACAACAAATGCAGTTTAAAATGAGCTTAAGTTCTGAAAAGCATTTTTCGTTTTGGTCAAATCAATACAAAGTTTGAATAAAATTGAACGAAAAATACAAACGCAATTAAACGAATAATGCCAATTTAGGTCTAAGATACAGTTTAAACAAATTGTTGCCATCCTGAACTTGATAAATTAACATTTAAAAATAAAAATTTGAGACTTTGTGTCTACAGTAAATAAAATTCGTACTGTAAAAGTACATGACAGCTTTGTTAGCATGACATCAGAATGTAAACAAAAAAGCGTTGCCATGGATGACTAATTTCAAACTACCCCATAACTCAGTAAAAAATGCATAAAACCAATTTTTTTTTGCATTTGATAGTAAGACTAATATAATTTTAAAATCAGTCAAAAAACAGTTTTCGATATTTTGGTCAATTTTTCACATTTTAGCTGTCTGCCTTAAAATTCTTGAAACACTTGATTTGCCCTCACCAACTACCGTAGCTATATCTTACAAAGTCATAGAACTGTCTTCGTTGCGATCAACTATTTTAGAACACTTCCCTGGAGTGATATCCATCTTTGGAAAAGCAAAAGTAGTACGTGTTACACGGAACGCAAAATTATATCCACCAGTTGCCTCACTGAAATGCCCACAACTGAGCTATTAGTACATTAATACCAATCAAACGAGTTGATTTTAGTCAGGGTCAATCCGCCATACTACCTCTAGGAAGATATAACAGGTTTGTGGCTGTTCGGGACATCATTGGTAATTACATACCAACTCAGACACGAAAAAAATGTTTGTCCTAATTAATTCGAATAGTATAGTATATTTATAAGTTTTCTCAACTCGTTTTATTTTTTTTCTCTAGCAATAGAATAAACTCGTTCGAGAAGTAAACAAGTAAAGTTTTCTTTAACTCGTGCTCCATGTATACTTTTTGGCTTTTTTCCATCCTTTCTCTATGCAGTTTTCATAAAGTAGAAGAATAAAATTCAAAATATATTAAATGAAAATATATTTGAGACTGCCAACAAACAGCAATTAAGATATCATCTTGATATTAAAAGATGAAAATTTTCATATTCGAAATATTCAACTCAAATCGTATTAATATAATTTGGCACAACAATATATTCTTCCCACGAATCAAATTATTCTATTGTGACAAATAAATTAACTCTCTTTATTAAAAACCAAACTTGGAAGTATCCTCATAAATTTTTCCATAAAATTTTTACGCAGGCATCCATTCGAAATATTTTATGCGTAAATATTTAATGCTATGAATTTTGTTTCTTTTACACAATGAAAGAAATATAAATTATTTTATATCTGTGGTTATAAGAAAAAGCACGTTTCAAAGTTCTACTTCACATCTCTATTCAGTTTTGGGCTTTATAACACCAATTAAATGTTTTGAAGGAAGGAAATTCAATTTCATTGGAGGATAAATCCTTCCTTTCTTTGAAGAAAGAGGAAAAATCCCTTTCTTCCATTGCGAATAGCTGCTCTTTTTTTATACAGTAGTTCAACTTTTTAGCTTGTATATATAGAAGGAAGACATTTCTTCTTTGAATAATAGAAGAAAAATGTGCCTACACATGAAAGAAAATACGCTATGTGTTTTGCGCTTTGATATTAGTACTAGAGTTTTTGTTAGAGTCAGTCATAATAAATAAATATTGTTGAGTCAGGCAGAAAATCTATCCGAGATATACGGCTTGAAAAGAATTAAATTATATACATATTTTTTTTATTGCAAACAATTATAAATTCCCCGTGCACCACAAAGTATCACACGGGGATAACAAAAGAAAGTATAAAAACACAGTATATTACAAAGGAAAGAAAAAGTATTAAAATCATGAAAGATTACAAATATTTACAATACATTTACAGAACTTTTCAAAAGCACTTCTGGCGGCATTAAGTTGGTGAAGATTCGAAGGCCAATTTATATTAAGTCTCTTTAAAGTCACTCTTAGGATGTTTCGTTTTTTTTCAAACTTGGAACACAGAAGGAGCACATGTTCTACATTTTCCTCGCGACCAATATTAGAATCACAAGAAGATGACGGAACTAAATTAAATTTGTTCAAGTAGCTTTTAAAGTGGCCATGACCAGTTAAAATTGTGTTGTTCTGTAATTAGTATAAAAATTATGGCAAGCTAGTCTTTCATTAAGGAGGTCCGGCACTTCCATAGGAGCCGATGTTAAATTACGTAAGTTTATGTACCTTTTCTCAGAAACTTCTATCTACTAATGGATTATAGTTTCACTGTGGGTTCTATGTACTATTAATAAGACTTTAATGGATGGTTTTGTCTTTTTGTTAAAAATTAAAATAATTATGAATTTTAAAAAAAATGCCAAATTTTTTCCTTAAAATTTAGTTTAAAAATACATTATCTAAAACATTTCACTAGATATATCTTATTCCCTCCATTAAAACGTGTAAACACGTTGAAAGAATGCTCACTAAAATTTTGAGTATCCTACATTAATTAGTTTTTGAGAAAAAGGTCCATAAAGAGAAAAATATTGCATTTTGAGAAAACAGGCTTTAAAGTAAAAATTTGTAATTTGTCAATGAGAGTGGCTTACACACTTTTAAAAAATAAATAAAAACACTTCTAATTATCGTATTTCTATATATCATATATCATTTTAAGCAGAAATGTTTGAACTTTTAAAAAATTGTAAAAAAGTCAAAATCGATAACTTTTCAAAAATTCACACACATGTGCCGGATCCCCTTCATGGTTGGAAAAAATTTCTTTGTTAAGTTCCCTTTTTTTGAAATGAGATGTTCCTGGTTCCAAGACTTCAACATTTTTTCATAACCTTCTTATAAAACAGTGCTTCTCAAAGTTTCAATGTTAACGATCCAATATTCAATCATAAGTTTCATCGAACCCCCTCATATAATAACAATGTATTGAATTCAATAAAACCATACTTTGGCGCTAAAACTACGATCCAACTTTAACCTCTTAAGTGTCACCGGCGTATATAAACGTTTCTCTCAGCCAAAGCGTTAATTTCACAGGCTGCTTATATATGCCTTTCCGAAGTACGATCTTTTCTGTTCACTGCTATTCATAAAATAATTCCGAAGCCTTTGGAATGCAATAAAAGCACCTTGGCAATATTTACAAAGGATTTACTTATTTCAGGCACTATTTTTGCTTCTTTATTCCCCCCTAATACATCCCATATGCGCGTCTACGTGGAAAACAGTTGGCATTGGGAAACGAATAGATTAACTTTTAATCGGTAGTTAAAAAATTAACTATAAACTGTACATATTATGAAAATAGGTGTTAATTTTTTCATAAAATTTTATACTTGACGATCCCATGGGTCCACTAGTATTTATTAAGCTTTTGTTTTTAACTTAGAATTGTGAAATTAACTATAAAATACATTCTGTAGCCCCTGATACACTTATAATTGTAATATATGAGTTTAAATGTGTATTTTATTTTTTACTATGTTAGAATGTAGTTTGTTTGTTTACTTTCATTAAATCAATAATTTATAAAAATAATCTTTTGTTTTCAACTTTTCAATAGGCTCGCTCCCCCTCGTAGAGCTGTCACGCCCCCAAGTGGGGTGCCCCACAGTTTGAGAAACGCTGTTTTAAAATGATTTAGAAACATTAACGGTAATGTTAATTTTACGCTTGGTGGCAGCTTTTGCAAGCCAATCGGCCCGCTCCCTTCCAAGAATGCTCTTGTGTCCGTGAACAAATGCAAAATCTATTGAGATGTTTTTATCTTTTGGGCTTTTAAGTTGCTTTTGGATCTCGATGATTATGTTCTTAAATGAACAAATATACTTAAGAGAATCCATGAAGTATATTTAGGAAGGAAAAAAAAACTAATTATTCATTCTACAAAGTTTGGAATTAAGGCAGTTTTCGATTAAAGTTAAAGAATAGGACTCATATGATGAATAATTTTTTCATATATAAAAGTACTCACACATTAATATTATATTCTGTCTTCACTATCTTGTAGTAAATCGCTTATTTTATCATACTACTCATTTTCATAAAAGTTGACACATTTTTTTTTCTTTTATAAAATGTGTTTCGCATTTTTCTCCTATACTATAATGCTAAATGAGCTATCCCTTTACATGTGAAATGGAAAAACTAATTATTTATGAAATATTCTGAAAATTTAAAAATCCTAAACTATAAACAAATGCATGAGTTATAATGTTACAAATTTTTATAAAAATTGAAGTATTTTTTCTGTCCAAAAATGTGCTCCGCGCTATGTTACACACCTACGGCGTAAGAAGCCTTAATCTTAAAATAATTATCTTTTCTTCTGAATATTGCGAAGAACTCATTAATGTGTTTTCGCTCTATCGAGTTCATTTTCGCATGAAAATATCTAGTTAGTTTTATTAATTCTAAACTTAAAATCTTTATTTTCAAAACTTTGTCTTTTACTGTAAATGTTTTGCAGCATCAGAAAAGTGTATACTTCTTTATGAATCACCAAGTATATTCCCCCTTTTTTAACAACATGTGATGAGTGGGGACTGATATTTACTATTAATGAATTATTTATGCAGAAGCCCAGTGGTTGAGTGGTAGTGCATCGCGCTTCCACTCCACAGGTCCGAGGTTCAAACTCCTGGCTGGGCAAGGTTGGCTCAACGTTTCATCCCTTCAGTGATTCGATAATTGCATACCAGACTTGTTTGGGAGCTTAACACTAAGGGTTACGCTTCAGACTGACCACCTGATCGGAACATCTGTTCATTCACTTCAGGCCCCAAGGTCACGTACGCTGATGTGGGCACATTAAGCCTTGGCAAAATTGGTTATGTGTCTGGTTTTAAGACTCCATGATTTTCGAACATATTTCCTAACTTATCAAGGAAACGGCTTAAAATTTTGTATTTAAGGGTGTAGTTTTAAAATGAAACAGAAATTTATAAAAAAGGTGTTATCAGTAATCTTTCTTTGTGTGCATTATACACTGATGGACAATTGCTAAGGACGGATAACACTGTCATCCATAGCAACCACAAAATGAAAGGAAGAAAAATGTGGAAAATTAGAATAAGGGCGGGATATTAGTAAGAAGAAGTATGAGTATGCAAATTTTTCTTCCACGTCTGTTCATCACGTGATAGTGTTCATAACAGCTTTAAAGGTTTTGACGCGTGTGGACAGATGTTGTTTCAAGTCAAAGTTTTACAGGAAAGATTTAATAGACGAACTTAAAATTTTTGGCATGTCTTCCCGACATCACATAGATGATTTTATGCGTGGCCGAATTATTGGAAAGATCGAAGAAGGGCGAAAAATAACAGATGTTGCCAGGGAGTTCGACATCGCTCACAGCGTTGTTTCACGGCTGTGGAAGTGATTTAAAGAAGACAGATATATCGTCCTATCAGCAAAAAGGAACAGGCACACTACAGCTCAGCAGGTGGCAAATCAGTTTCTTGCTGCCTCAGGAAAGCAGATCTCCCGAAAAACTGTTGCCAGACGTTAGAGGGGAGGAGGACTATACACACGAAGACCTGTTGTGTGTGTCCCATTGACCAGACAGCACCAAACTGCCCATTTGCAATGGTGTCGTGAGCATCACAATTGGACTGAACAGGACTGGGCATTTGTACTATTCTCAGATGAGAGTAGGTTCAGTCTGTCATCGGATTGTAGACGCCAACTGATCTGGCGCGAGAGTGGTACTGCTTATCGTCCAGAAAATATCCAGGAAAAGGACCGATATCCGACATGCAGTATTATGGTGTGGGCCGGCATCATGATCAATGGCCGCAGGCGCCTACATGTGGTTGCGAATGGGACTATGACGGGCCAACGATACATTGATTAAGTTCTACTTCCTCATGTTCGTTTTTTCCGTGGTGCTGTCGGTGATAAATTTGTTTTTATGGACGACAACGCAACATGTCATCGAACACTCGCTGTTCAGGATTGTCTAGACAGCGAGGGTATTCAACGTCTCGTATGGCCAGCGCGTTCTCCAGATCTAAACCCCATTGAAAATGTGTGGGATGCCTTGGGGAGGCAAGTTGCTGGTCGAAACTATCCTCTGACAAACAAGATCACCCTCATTCGTGCACTCACAGAGGAATGGGAAAAATTGCCTCAACAGCTGCTGGATAATGTTGTGCAAAGTATGGTATGACGTGTGGAATGTTGCATCACACTCCACGGTGGACATATCCCGTACTGATATCTTTCTTTAAGGTGCCTGCTGTTTTTTAGATGCATTGTTCCATTTCTCCGTATGCAGATCAAATTAACATTTTTTTTTTCTTTCAGATGTTTCACAGCTTTTGTACTTTCCAGAACAATAAATATTCTTTATTCTAATGTCTTAACAGTGTGGCAACTATATTTTATCCTACTAGGCCTCATGTCTCGCTTAATGTTATGCTACATAGCAATTTGTGATCCGTCCTTAGCAATTGTCCAGCAGTGTAGTATTTAAATTTTTTTCTTCATGTAACAATAATATTTTCTTAACTTTTTTGGGAGTTCTAAATGTATTATTATCTATCGTAAGTAGAAAAGAAGCGTAAAAAATGTTAAATATAATTTTTAGCTTTACGTACTTGCAATACTTGTTTGTAACATTAAGGATTTCAAACACTTTAACTCATAAACTTTCAAGCAGAATTTAATGAAATTGGATAAAAAGCACATGTATGTCTGAAAAAATTTGGAAAAATTCTTTTTTGAAAAGTAAATTAAATACATAATTTGATGAGTTGCTAAACCTATTAATATCTTAATGCAGTTTTTATAAGCCATTAACATAAGTCCCAAAAGGTCTTTTGATATAAATGCTATTACATGAAGTGTCCAAGTATCTAAAATTTTTTGCTTTTTAAAATCCATTGCTTTATATATTTTTTTTTCGTAACTGTTTTAACAATCCATATCTTGCATAAAAATACTAGTTTTTGCATTTTTTTATAAAAATTTGCCTTTAATAGTTTGGTAGGAAATACCCTTTGAAAAGTATAGCGCAGATTTTTTTGTGTAAAGAATTTGAAACACAAATATAACAGTAGCGAGCCCATTTTCAAGATCCTGCAACACGTAATCTTTCACACAGAGTTTCATCAAATTTAAAATTTATATTATTGGGAAGATGAGAAATTAGATACGTGAAAAGAATCGTTATTAGAAATAATATTTTAATAGTCTTTAAGCATGTTTATTAACATAATTGATCCATTGCATCACTCATTAATTTTGAGTCATTAAAACTGTTACTAATTTGTTTGACATCGACACAAATTGAGAGAATATTTTCATTGCTAATATATATATATATATATATATATATATATATATATATATATATAATACCTATTTTAATTTACATTAAATTATTTATTTATCACATTTAACACAAATTTCTTAGTACTTAAATAAAGTATGCCACATTAACTTTGGAAGATACCGAATATCATGGAACTTCACAGAAGACGTGGCCAGAAGGATTCTCTAGCCACTTCTTTAGCTGATCCTCATATTTTCAAAACTAACAGTTCCACTGGTATCCATACACCGGTCAACGGTTACAATAAATGGTTTCCAGAAGATGACCCTTATCTCCCTCATTTAGAGAAGATGGTGTCACTAACTTGTAAGAAAAACTACCTCATCTTTTAATGAGATGCTTTATCGTACAACACACAATCTCTCTCTCTCTCTCTCTCGTTCTCTCTTTATAGACATCAAGTATCTGAACACAAGAATAATACAGAGAATGGTATCAGAGCAGTTACATGTGACACACGAAGGCCCAGAAACGTGATTGGAAATAAATTAGATTAAGACCAATAAGTGATGATTCCCTATGTTTGAATTTGAATGTACAAACACATTGCTAGAATTAAATTTATGGGATTTATTTTAGATTTGATGAAGTGAATGTGAAATCCCATTAGAAGAAGTATGAATAGAACAAAGTAATACCACAGAATAATGTATAAATTTGATTATTTTTTTTCTTTTTTCAAATGAAACTTCGGATTGGAAATTACCATTGCATAACTAAAACATTCCCCTGGAAAAGGTGTCACATTTTATTGTGGCACCAATAGGTGGATACCAATAGCTTTAATGCAATTTTGATGCCCAGTTTGGTTTCCAGAAAGAGTCATCTGAGCTCTGACGATGGGAAATTGTTCTCGGAACTTAATCTTCCCCAGATCACCTAAGCCAAACAGGCACTCAAGGTATCTTTTACATGCGGCATGATCATACAACTTGGACGTTGTTGATTTTTTGCATCTTGAAAATCTACCGAATTGGGCTGGGGTCAAAGCCGTCAACTTGGGCGTACAAGGCCAGTGCCAAACCAACTACGCCACACAGTTGATTGTTTTGAATGTTTATCAACACCGCGCGCACTTTAAAGCTTCAAGAAAGATACTGTTGTTGGGCCTTGTAATTTCGAGCTCCAGTTAAGTGAATATGAGACCTGAGATAGTACACATCTACTCAAATACCACTTCAGCATCGGAATATTTTAATCGACATATTTCACGAGCATCACCCCTTACATACGTTGAGCCACCAATGACACCAAAAACCGAGCCTAAAATTCGACAAATGCAACATCGGCCACAAGTTTGGGACTACATAATTCTACCGCGACCACGTCACTTATATGCGATAACGAAGAACGAGTTATCTAACTAGTAATGCAATAAAATAACAAGTAATATAAAAAATAAGTCAATTCCTACTTTGAATGGATGAATAGAAAGTATTTTATGAACAATTGAAAATTTGAAAATATTGAATAATATATATATATATATATATATATATATATATATATATATATATATATATATAAATAAATACACTGCTGGCCACAGTAAATGCAACACCAAGAAAGACAAGAGATATCACAACAAAAAAATTTTTGTATATAACACGTAGACCAAGTATTAAATGATTAAATTTATAGACTTCTGTGAACTGTGGTTCCTCCCAGAATCAGAGTCCAAAGTAGCTGCCATTGTTGGAGATCACCGCTACCACACGCCTCGGCATTGATTTAAAGAGACTTTGCATGTGTTCTTGGGTTACAGCAGACCAAGCAGCTTCCACACGATGCCAAAGTTGACCTGGTATGGCAGCTGGGGGTGTAATCTGTGTAAATCGTTGAGCAACCATGAACCACATGTTTTCTATCGGCAAAGGATCTGGAGAGCGAGCCGGCTAGGGAAGCAATTCAATCTGGTGACTGACGAAGAACCTTTGGACAATGCGTGTCATGTTGAAATATGGCTGTGGCCAAGCCCTGAAGGTAAGGAAGGACAATTGGCTCCAACACCTCGGAGATATAGCACTGTCTGTTTAAAGTACCGGCAATGTGTACTAGAGGAGTGCAAGAGTAATATCCAATACCATCCCATACCAAAATAACAGGTGCAGGACCAGTGTGGCGGTGCATAACGCGGTTGTTCAGCATCATCTCTCCACGGTATCTCCAGACTCGAATCCAAACATCGTGGTGTTGCAGAGAGATGCGTCAACGATTGGCGGCGGAGACGTCTGTGGTTCTGCATCAAGGGTAGACCAAATAATGGACGTCTTGCAGACAGACCACTCTGCTGTAAATGACGTCGAATGGTACGGGCAGACACTGAATGATGCGTTACAAACTCAATGTGCTGTTCTATGGTCCGTGATCTGACTGAGCGATCCGTCACAGCCATGCGCACAATTTGCCTGTCCTCACGTGAAATGGTGCACTGAGGTGGATGCGATCGGCTACGTCGGTCCGTCGTAACCTGCTGCATCCAACGGTCACATATCCGCATTACAGTTGTTTTGCTTTCGTCCAACACGACTACCGATTTTCCTGAAAGATAATCCACAGTGTCTCTCGGTAGGCCACTATCCTTTCTCTGTCGAACTCGAATACTTAATCAAAAGCTGTTTGTTGTTTTCTACGAGACGTAACTGATCGTTTTTTGAAAAAACCACAAGAAAAACACAATTGCCGAACTTGAAATCGTCGAAATCTCTAATCCTTAAATAGCACTTTGAGGAGGGGCCACAGGAGCGCGTGATGTGTGTCTGCGCTGAAATTCTAATCATTTGCATATCTCACCTCCACTAATGCATGTTGTAAATTTCATGTTTTTTTTGCATGCTTCCTTCATGGTGTTGCATTTACGGTGGCCAGCAGTGTATATATATAGGGAGAGAGTGAACTAATAGTAGAAATTGGAAAAAGTGCACAATTTGTCTGCATTGTTGTGGCAATGCACACCTGATTTGGTTGAAAAACGGGTTTCCGACGCCAACTTTTGTCGTTGTCACATTGTGTCATTTTCAATGTTACAACAATAGAGACGAATCTAGGTTGGCGTTAAAAACCGGTAATTAATTAAACTAATCATTTTTAATTAATTAATATTTGAAAAAAATTGTATTTACAACAAGCGTCATACACTACAAGTTTTAAAAAAATTATTTTAACTTCATTGGATGAATAGAAAGTATTTTATTAACGATTGAAAATTTGAACAAGATAAATGAATAAATAAATAAATAAATAGAGAGAGAGAGAGCTAATAGTAGTTATTGTCTTAACTACAGTTATTAAAGCTTTTATTTTGACACACAATAACTGATTTTACTTTTTTCTCCTTTTCTTTTAAGAAAATGCACCAGATAGACACTTAAAAGCCTTGCAATTTTTTTTCACAAGGACAACAAAATGTTGAAGAAATTCAGGTTTACTGTAAAATTAATGAAACTGGAATCTCGAGACATGTGAGAAATATTGTTTTTGTTGTAACTTATGCCTCCTGATTGTCAGTAACATCAAATCAAGGCCCATGAAATTCATCGGGGCAAAGGGCTGGATTTACGCTTGTCGTTAGTTGTTGCTTTGAGTACCCCACAGGTGACTGTGCAATTTGGCTCGGTTCCGCCCCAGTTTTTCAGGGAAAACATCCTGGAGGTGATCAGGGGCCCCTTCAACCGACCTCACGAGAGGACTCACGACTTGACGGCTATTTAACGTACCCACATGTCACACAAGCACTATTCATTCACAAACATCCATGCTTTCTCCGGGTTATAAACTCAGGCCCTATGGCACAGCACTCAGCGTCACTAACCACTATATCGGATGGCTAGCTATGAAAAATCTTTGTCTGGAAAACATTCGTAGATTGACTTGTAACAATTTTATTTCATTTTTTTATTATTTAATGTTAAGTATTTTGTGAAAAAGAAGATGTATTCTATCTATAAGAGTGGAGAGTTTTTTAATTAAAAAAAATTGAAAGACACATGAGAAAAAAATTATGCACATGTTTTCCCCATCTTGAAATCCGAATTTCTTTGCGTAGCTATTTTTTTTTATTTTAAAATAGACTAAATATGAAATACAATGAATTTTTGCTTTTAAAATTTTAAGTAAGGAGCGTTTAAGAACTAGGTTCACTAACGTAAAATGAGCTTCTAATGATCGTGATAACACAAAACGCTTTCATGTATTTGGAACTTATCGCATAAAAATTTTAATTTTTCTCCTTAAAAAATCCGCAATTTCTTATTATTTTTTATATAATTCAAGAAATTTTTAAGGTATCCGACTACTTGTGTGACAACTTTTTTTTAAAAAAGTGGAGATATGGAGTTTTTTTTTAGATTTAATTAGTATATTTTAAGAAAAATAAAGCTAAAATTAAGAAGAAAATTAAATTATTACTCCTAAAATGGGGTAAAAATTGACAAAAAATTACCTCAACGGCTGTACAAATAGTGTAAATGAAGAAATTCTCAATTTTTCAATTTTGGTGTATTACTTTGCTATTCCTTTTTGAAATGACCTTCAGTATAAGAGATATTTTAATTTTTACAAAAACTAGAGCACTTTATCTTAGTTATTATATGAAATTGCTTAAGGTATCCGACTACTTTCGACAACTTTTTTTTGAAAAAAAAGGAAATATGGAGATCTTTTTGTGATTTTTATATTTATATAGTATATTTTAAGGAAAAAATCCTAAAATTGGTAAAAGAAAAAAAAATTATTATTATTAAAATGGGAAAAAACTAGTAAAAATGTACGAAAAATTACATAAACGGGGCCCGCTCTCTACAAAGATTTTATGAACAAATTCTCAATTTTTCAATTTTGATGTGTTACTTTGTTAGTCCTGTTTGAAGTGATCTTCACGATAAGAAATATTTTAATTTTTACAAAAACTAGAGCACTTTATCTAAGTCATTATACGAAATTGCTTAAAAAAACATTGACTATATTCACATAAAGAGCAGCAAATTTTGAAATAAAACAGTTATTGATAAATCTGAAGAGCAAAACACTTCTACTGTTATGCGGAACATAAGCAAAAAATTTCAGCTAATTATTTTCAAAACTTTTTGAGCAATCGCGGTCCCCGTTCTAGTTTTTCGAAAAAAACACGTTTCGCGTAAAACGCATTTCAAAGTTTGACATCTTGTGTAAAGTTATGGCATTTGCTCTTACTAAAACGCTTGTAGTTTTTGTTCTAGTGGAAGGAAAATAAAGTACTTTTGGTATTGTTATTAAGTTAATAAAATGGTCTATAAAATAAAATCATAAAAAATTTTGCCGATTTTTAAAAAAAATCATGGTTTTAGGGTAGTCGGATACCTTAAGAAAAACAGGGATTATATTCACATAAAGAACTGTAAATTTTGTAATAAAACAGTGATTGATAAATCTGAAAGTTAAAACACTTCTACTGTTATACATAGCATGCACAAAAAATTTCAGCAAATTATTTTAAAAACTTTTTCAACAATCGCTGCCCCTGTTTGAGCTTTTCGAAAAAAGCAAATTTCGAGTAAAAAACATTTTAAAGTTTGACATCTTATGTAAAGATATGGCATCTGCTTTTACTAAAACACTTATAGTTTTTGTTCTAGTGAATGCAAAATAAAAAACTGGATATTTTTAAACATTAATAAGATGGTCTGTAAAATAAAATCATAAAAAAATTTGTCAATTTTTTTAAAAAATTATGATTTTTAGTGTAACTAGATACCTTATGATCGATAGAAAAAAATTTTTATACGAAATCACTATGGTGCCAATAAAGAATCCTTGATTTATCCGACAAAATTAATTACTGTATAATTAATTCATTTACTAACAAATATTGTAGTTTTCAACTACATTTTAATTTTTCCAAATTTTTATTTGGATCTATAACATTAAAATTGTTTAAACGAAATATAATGAAAACAAATTCTAAAATATCTGAAATATATTAAATAAAAGTTTTCATTTCATCTTCTATTATTCTAATTATTTAAAATTCGCGAAAATGTGAAGTGTGATTTATGTGGAACTTTTTCATTACTTCACAAATTTCTACATTTTTTAAGGAATATGTACAACCGAAAGAGAGATAAAACTCATAGTAATCTTTCTCTCTACTTGCATTTCTGGTGCGAAAGCATATTTGAAGCAATCCTCAAATATTTTTAAAGCAAAAGCAAAACTTGAAGATAAAGGATCGAAATATGCATAAAAGAGTATCTTTGATAATGAAAGCAAAAAAGAATCAATATATACACACACTTCTTTATTTTTGTGTTTTTTCAAAGCATTTAATCTCATTCTAATGCATAAAATAGTCTAGATTTAAAAATATAAATGTAAATTCATATAAAGAATATTGAATTCAAGAATTCAAAATTTCAGGTAAACTAGAGGCGTGTAAAAAATCTTAAGAATTTTTGGTACTTACATATTAGACCATCAACCAATTTCGCCAAATCAAAAGATGTCATTAGATCTTGTCAATGCAAATAATAGCATCAAATACTCTTTCCACGAAGTCCATTCTTATTATAGCTTAAACAATTTACAAAATCTCCAGATGTATGATAATATCTCGAAAATATACAATTAAATTCATATTGAGCTCAACAAGCGTCGATCATACATTACAATTCTTTTCACCAACTGAAAAAAACATATTTAGAATAATTACAAAAGATGATAACTAAAGCAACATAACTTTAACAGCAAACGATTATATATCGTCAAATAAATTAATTAATCAGATAAATTAGATTTATTGAATTACTGATTTGTGTGTGTGTGTGAAGCAAACGATAATAAGATAATAATGTGGAGAAGAATTTTCAATCTAAACAATAACTGCAACTACTTTTTAATCTAAATAAAAGATTAAAAACTGATTCACAAAATAAAAAAAGATATTTAAATGTAGCTAAACATTTTACAGTACAAAGAGGTCATACACACCTACGCGAACACGAGATTGTAGTGTTTGTACATCCTGGGAAACAGTTTTCCTCTATTGGCAGTACATCGTGGTATTTAGCGACGTCTTTCAATTTGATGAATTGTTCAACGAAATCTAAGAAGTAAAAGTACTGAATTTTACTCCAATAAATCATCCATAATTTAAGGTTACACGAATGTTTCTTTTTTTTGATTTATGAAATTTCATTTTTTTGTCAAAGATCTGTGACTTGCGAATAATTTATACACGTATAAAAATGTTTCATATTTCTTTCCTGTACAACAAATTTAGATCTTTCTATTGTCAAAAAGTTAATTAAAAAATAGCAAAATATGTTTTTTTAAGAAAACGTCATTTTGTTTGCTATTATATATATATTTTCAAGTAAATAGTTTTATCTTTCAATTAAATTTAAAAATTAGAATATAATACAGACTATATAATTATATTTACCATTTATTTCAATAATTCGTGCACTTTGGTACGCATATTAGTTGGAGTATGTGGATAACATTTGATTTTTTTTTTGACAGATGCTTCGTAAAAAGCATTCACAGTACGAAATCATACCCAAAAGAGAAATCCTTGAGCTACAAATACTTTTACAAGCAAAAATAAATTCAAAGCTACATTCTAAGCAGAAACAATAATAAAAAAAGCAACTTCTTTTTCAGTAATGAACATACTATCTTTTGTAAATACCGTTGAAAAAATTTATTTTAGATAAACAATTTCTCATAATTGAAGAACAACAAAGAAATCGTATTTCTTTTTCATTGTAAAATGAATCTTTTGTTTAGAAAAATACATTTTTTTAGTGTCACAAAGTTTCAATTGAATGCAGTCTAATTATTTTTTAATAAATTACGAAACTCTTTTGCGTTTGAACATAACCCGACTAATTGAATGTGTTTTAAATAAAAAGAATAAATTACTACCCATGTGTTTTCCGAAAAAAATCAGAAAAACACAAGAAATTTTAGTTCAAAGCAGTTATTAATGAAATTAAAATAATTGGAATAATATTAATTAAATTAAAATTTATTAAGCTTATTATAATTATAATTTCTCTTGCTAGATTAATAGATGGGAGGGGGGGGGCTGCGATGTTAGATGCAATAAAGATAAATCATCAAAAGGTTAAATTAGGAAATAAACTCATTAATCCTTTAAATGATACAATGTTTCGTGTGTGATTAATTGAGTAAATTATATTTACTATTAAGAATAATGCAGATGAAGATATTCCATGAGCAATTATTATAGAGATTCTACCAGTTAATCCTATAAAATTTATTGATAATAGACTAGCTAATGCTAGTCCTATTTGGGCTACTGAGGATTTGAGGTCTTTTTGTCGAATGCAAATTATTATTGCAAAAGAAGCTCCTAGAAGGCTAATTATTATTAATCAAAAAATAATAGAGTGGATTTTTATTAATATAAAAGGAAAGAAACGAATTAATCCATATCCACCTAATTTTAATAATACTGCTGTTAGAATTATAGATCCTTCAACTGGGGCTTCTACGTGTGCTTTGGGTAATCATAAATGAAATACAAATATAGGAATTTTTACTAGAAATGCTAAGGTAAAAAAAAATAATAAATTTGATTTGAAAGCATGTAGTAGTTAATATTAAAATATTAGGATTATTTTCAAAGTTACAAAATTCCAATTAAAAGGGGAAGTGAAGCAAAGATTGTATAAATTAATAAATAAATTGAATCTTGTTGTCGTTCTGGTTGGTAACCGATTTTAGTAATTAAAATAAAAGTTGGAATTAAAACGATTTCAAATATTATATAAAATAGTAATAAGTTTCTTGCTTAAAATGTTATAATTAAAATTAATAGAGTTGAGGAAATTAAAATAAATGAATTTTTTAAGGAAAATGAGGATAAGAGAATTACTAAAATTCTAATAATTGAAAGAAGAATTATAATTATTGTTAATGGATCAATTATTATAAATTTGTTAAATATTAATATTAAATTATTAAATTTTAATAAAATAAAAAGAGTTAAGAAAATTAAGGTAAATAAATAAATTGACTGTGTAAGGGAAATAAAAGAAAAAAAATAAAAGTAAAATGATTTTTATCAAAAATTAAATTAGGAATCAAATTAAAGAGGAGTTGGATGATTTTATAAATCGACATATTGAAACTAATAATATTAAACCTAATGAAGATCCTGATACTATAATAGTTAATATAAATAGTAATGATATGGATGGGAAGGAATATATATTTATAATTAATAAATTAAATATTGAAATTAAAAAGATTCTAATCTTAAAAGTTAAAGGAGGACATTTTTTCGTCATCATCATATTCTAATAATTCTTATAGAAATTATTATTTTAATAATAGGAATTTTAGTATTTCTTACGCCAAAAGTAAGTGTTTTATAAACTAATAAGAATTTTTGAAAATTGTATTATTTATAGGAATTATATTTGTTTTAGGAATTCAGCCTATAATATAGTGATTAGAAGATTACTATTAATTGTAATTATATATATTCTGTAATAATTGGTTTGGAAGTAGGAAGATATTGGTTTAGATATAGATTAGTATTAGTAATGCTGAGAGGATTATTAGTGGTATTTACTTATATAATAAGGTCGGTTCCTAATGAAAGATTTGAAATTTCTAGATTAGTGTTTATTACATTTGTATTTTTATTATTGTATTCTTTTAATGATAGAAATGATTTTTTAGAAATTGAAAGAGAATAAGAATTAAAATTTGAGAAGGGATTAGAATAGTAAGGGTTTTATATTTAGTTGTTTTTTTATTAGGAATTATAATTGTAGTAATTTGATTAAGAGGAATAAAGGAAGGAGCAGTTCGTGTATCTTAAATTAAGTGCCTGATTAAAGGGTTAATTTGATAGATTAAATAATGAAATATTTTAATTTCTTTACGGAAGAAAAATGTATTTAGCGTAATAAATGAAATATTAGTAGATTTACTTTCTCCTTCCAGATAAACTTATTTTTGAAATTTTGGTTCTTTATTAGGAATTTTTTTAATTATTCAAATTATTACTGGATTATTTTTAGCTATACAGTTTTCTGAAAGAATTATTTTATCTTTTGATAGAGTAATTTATTTGGTGCGGGATGTAAATTATGAGTGATTATTACGAGTTTTGCATGCAAATGGAGCTAGATTTTTTTTATTTATATATATTCATAAAGGTCGGGGTTTATATTATGGTTCTTATCGGTTTAAAAATACATGGTTAAGAGGGGTAACAATTTTACTTTTATCTATATTAACTGCTTTTTGAGGATATGTATTACCTTGAGGGCAAACGTCTTTTTGGGCTGCTACTCTTATTACAAATCTTTTATCTGCTGTGTTCCTTATGTAGGGGTAATGTCAGTAGAATGAGTGTGAGGGGGATTTTCTGTAGGAAATCCTACTTTAACTCGATTTTTTTTGTTTTTCATTTTATTTTACCTTTTATTATTTTAATAGTAGTGATTTTTCATGGTTTTTCATTTATTATTTCTTCATGAAGCGGGTTCAAGAAATACTTTAGTATTGAATAGTGATTATGATAAGGTAAGATTTCATCCATTTTTTAGAATCAAAGATATTTTAGGTTTTGTAGTAGTATTTATAATTTATTTGTCAATTTGTTTAATTGTTCCATATATTTTTATGTGGATGTAGAAAATTTTATTCCTTCTAATCATATAGTAACTCCAGTTCATATTCAACCTGAATGGTATTTTTTATTTGCTTACACAATTTTACGATCAATTTCTAGTAAGATTGGTGGGGTAGTGGCTTTAATATTATCTGTATTAATTTTATATTTTTAACCTTTTTTTTATAAATTGTCGATTTCGGAGAATTTTATTTTATCCTTTTACTAAATTGTTGTTTTGGCATTTTGTTGTTAGTTGAATATTATGAAAGCATTTATAAGGTTAAATAGCCTTTAAAGTCAAGTTAATTAGTTTAAGTAAAATAAAAACTTTGTAAGTTTAAGATCTAAAGTGAAAATAAGTTAATAAGGGAAGAAAATGGAATATTTATTAAAATGGAAGGAAGAAAAATTTTTCATCTTAGTTGTATTAAAAGATCGTAACAAAATCGAGGGAAAGATCCTCGTATTCAAAGTATTAGAATAGTAATAAGGAATAAAATTTTAAAAAAATAATTTAATTGAAGAAAAAATGGAATTACTAAAATTAATATCTGATAAAATGATTATATTTGAATATTCTGCTAGAAAGATTAATGCAAATCATCCACCTATATGTTCTACATTGAATCCTGAAACAAGTTCTGCTTCTCCTTCGGCAAAATCAAAAGGTCTTCGATTTACTTCGGCTAAACATCTTAATATTTTTCATCGTGCCTCCCTCCATACTATAGCAATGTATTTGATTCAATAATACTATACTTTGAACGCTAAAACTACTAAACGTCTTTAACCTCTTAAGTGCCACCAGCGTATAGAAGCGTCTCGCTGAGCCAAAGTGTTAATTGGCCCGGACGTATATATTTACGTCGTTCCGAAGTACGATCTTTTCTGTGCACTGCTATCCATAAAATTATTCCGAAGGCTTTGGAATGCAATTAAAAACCTTGACTGTCTTTGCGAAGGATTTACTTATTTCATAGGATTTACTTATTTATTTATTTTCTCCCAACCCCTCCTTAAAAAAGCATCACATACGAGCTCCTACTTGGAAAATGATTTCATTAGGGAGGAATTGCATAACTTTTAATCGGGATTAATTATAAACCGTACAAATTGTTAAGATAAGTGTAAGTTTTTGTATATAAATTTATGACAAGGCCATGGAGTCATTCATAATTATTAATGCTGATCTTAACTTAGTACTGTTAAATTAATTATATATAAACTGCATTGTATATTAATGATACATTTATAAGTGTAGAATACCAGTGTAAATGTATATTTCATTTATTTGTGTATTATTTGATAATGTCGGAATGTATTTTGTTTGTCCTTCAGTAACTTAATAGTTTTTTAAAATAACCTTTTATTTTCAACTTTTCAATATGCTCGTACCTTCTCGCAGAGTTATCACGCCCCCTAAAGGGACGTGCCCCACAGTTTGAGAAACGCTCTCTTACAACAAAGCGAATGTTTCAAAATAAATCTATAACATATTTGTTTGTGTTGTTAAAAATTTGTATTAAGAAAAAAAATGGCACCAAAGGGCCCCAGTGGTTCCTTTCTTGAAAATTCAGTATGTAACATTTTATATTTTCGAGCTTTTTCATCATGCAAAATTTATATTTCTCATCCTTCCTATGTACGTTTGATTGCTATTGAATTTACAACGTATGAAGACGCTTGACCAAATAAAACACTCAGCAATAAAATGAACCAAACATATACCTAACTCTAGTTTCCCACATACACGGTTTGTTACAAATAAAATATTCCAATTCCAGTTTTTTATATCATGAATTTCGTTCGTTTTGTTTCGTTCCATTTGACATTCGGCTTTTCAAAACTTACTTTATAGACCAGCGTTTCTACAACTGGGGGGGGGCGACATAACGCTACGAAAGGGGGAAGAGGGAGGCACGAGCATATGAAAAAAGTCAGAAACAAAAAGTTAGTTAAAAAAATTATTAATTTTCTGAAAGTAAACAAACAAAATACATTCTAACA
This sequence comes from Trichonephila clavipes, assembly GCA_019973935.1. Classification (NCBI taxonomy): domain Eukaryota; kingdom Metazoa; phylum Arthropoda; class Arachnida; order Araneae; family Nephilidae; genus Trichonephila; species Trichonephila clavipes. The sequence continues at coordinate 60,057 of BMAU01016004.1, read as the reverse complement.
TAATAAAAAATGAAATACAAATTTACACTGATGTAATACACTTATAAATGTATCAGTATTGCACCATGTATTTTATAATTAATTTAAGAATTTCATAAGTTAAGAACTTTAATAGTCAATAGTGATTCCAAGGGCTTGTCATGCAAAAAAATTATACGTGCAAAAATTAACGCCTTTCTTTATAATTTGTACGGTTTATAATTATCCCTTAACCACCAATTAAAAACTACGCGATTCCCTCCCCGATGCCATCGCTTAACAAGTAAGCGAGCATATATTGTGTATTGGGATGGGGTGGAGAAAAAGAATAAATAAGCAAACCCTCCAAAATAGTAAATCCTTCGTAAACACTGTCAAAGTCATTTTATTGCATTGCAAAGTCTTTGGAATAATTTTATGGAAAACAGTGCACAGAAAAGATCGTACTTTGCAAAGACGTATATATACGTCCGTGGCAGCTAACGCAGTGGCTTAGCGAGATGTTTATATACGCCAGCGGCTCTTTTGAAGTTAAAGTCATATTGTAGGAGAGGAGGCGCGATGAAAATTATGATTGAATATATATATTGGGCTGCAAATATTAAAAGTTTGAAAAGCAATGTTATAAAGGCGATTTCCTTTTTAACAAAATAGAAGTAACTGCGCAGTGAGCTTAATAATAACTGTAACAAAATATGTTCTTATATATTTCAAAGAATTTTCTTTATAACTGATCTCCAATCATAAGGCTAGAATAAGAAATAACAAAACTACAACTCTCATATTCGAATCCATATCCTTTGAATGTCCTCCAACTCTCAATCCATCTCTGAATTTCAATTAGCAGTGCAGGAAATTTTAGAGAATTGCAATAATTTAGGTATGTCCTGTCTACGACTTATTTCCGGAAATAAATTCCAAAAATAGAATATTGTAAATTGGAGAACACACTAAATTGGGTCTAATTTCGATATTCAGCACAAAATGCTTTTGCGAACAAAGTATGGTTCAATCCTATACGAATCAGCACCATACAAAGTAAATTCATTCTGCTTAAGTTAGGAATAACGCGTGTTCTATATTTTGAGGGAAGATTGTTTTGAGCATTCGATATCAAGTGTATAATTTCAATTTCTGGCAAATGCTTAAGGAACTGGACTCTCTTTCGTGGATTTTGTAATCACGAGATTTTAAAACACATTTATATTTATTAATGACAGAGAGCACGATTCTTAAAATTTCAAAACAGTTTATTTAAACAGGTAATTGTTGTAACATGCATATGTAACATTGAGAATGTGTTGAGAAGAACTTTCAGGATAAGTTCAAACTATGAAGTAAAGAGTTGAAATTAAACCTGAATTTGAATAGTTTAGTTTTGTGACCCTAATGTAGGTTTTAAAATACTCGTAATAATTATTGTATCGATTCTATGTGTAAAATGGCTCTGTTGAAATAAAGTAGCCGTAGATTCAGGGCATTCCGATATTAAAATTTGTTTTCATAATTTGTTCCAATTATTGCATCTAGTTTTGTTTTACTAAAAGCTGTAATTAAATTTTGTAAATAGATTCAATACAGAAAAAAAAAGATTTTAACATCATTATAATAATAATTTACACCATATACAATGCGCATATTGTAAGAGTTTTTTGTGAGATTCATCTTGCTGTACCTTAAGCTTTCATAGTTTAATTAAGTATTTTAATAATTTTTCGAATAATTGTTTTAAAAAAGACTCTAATGGGATTAGACGCAAAGATTTTATGACATAAGACAATAACGTTCAATGAAGTAAGTTTAATACTGACATATCAGATAGGGCTATTTCAAATGAGATAAAATTGTACACTTTTTTTAATAATGGTTATTTAACTAAAATAGTGATGATTCTTATTTTTAAGGCATCCAACTACCCTAAAATCATGATTTTTTTTAAAAAAAAAGTGGCAAATGCCTTATGGTTTTTTTATACCATTTTATTAGCTTTATAAAACTACCAAGGTTTTTATTTTCTATTCACTAGATCAAAAAATACAAGTGTTTTAGTAAAAGCACAGATGCCATAACTTTACATAAGATGTTAAACTTCAAAATGCCTTTTACTCGAAATGTGTTTTTTTTTCGAAAAGCTCAAACAGCGAAAGCGATTGCTCAAAAAGTTTTTTAAATAATTTGCTGAAATTTTTTCTGTGTGTTTTATATAACAGCGGAAAACTGCTCTTTAACCTTCAGATTTATCAATCACTGTTTTATTAGAAAATTTACAGTTCTTTATGTGAATATAATCACTGTTTTTTAAGCAATTTCATATAATAACTAAGATAAAGTACTGCAGTTTTAGTAAAAATTAAATTATTTCTTATCCTAAAGGTTATTTTAAAAAGGAATAGCAAAGTAATACATCAAAATTGAAAAATTGAGAATTTGTTCATTTATTATTTGTACAGAGCGGGCACCGTTTATGTAATTTTTTTGTCAATTGTTACCCATTTTTTCCTATTTTAGTAGTAATAATTTATTTTTCTCTCCTTAATTCAGCCTTTTTTTCTTAAAAAGTACTAAATAAATCTAAAAACCACAAAAAATCCACATGTCTCCTTTTTTTAAAAAAAAAGGTTGTCGCAAGTAGTCGAATACCTTAAGTAATCACAGTCAAATGGATTGTGAAATGCCGATTGTAAAGTCTAACTGTCGTCAGTATTAAATATTTGATTCAAAACATTTTGGAAAAAACTTGACTGGATAAAATATTTTTGAATATTCGTAAGCCATCCCAGAATTTAAAGATGTTTATAAAATAAATGTATAACCCACATAGATTAATCTACTCTTTAATACCTTTTAGCAAAATTCTGTGTGTGTGTGTTTTTAGTTAATAGATTCTTATCGCCAAACGTCTTTAAATTACATTTTTCTTTTTCAAAATGGCCCTCGGATGGGGAATAATTCCTTCCATCAATCACATGTTTATTGACCCGTTACCAGAGCCAATTCCGTGAACGGAGATTTTTCGTTTGATAGATTTTGTGATGGAAGAGAGACATCCATGTATCTTGAATCACGACCCGTGTAATAATATTTTTGCTTTAAAAGTTTAGATCTTGCGCATTAGCTTAAATAGATTTTTCTTTTATAATTATAAAAGGTTATATTCCTCAGCAATCCTTATTTTATATCCGTAATGTCGAAAAGGTTTAGTTAAGGATTTTTTAAACAAGTAATATAAAAAAAAATTAAATCAATTCCTACTTAGATCAAAAAAGAAAATTTTTATTTTAGCTACTTTTTTATTAAATAGTTACAATTAATTTAAATATGTATATATACATATGACAGAATCACAACATTAAGTAATTAATTTTTATTAATTATCATATAAGTATCGTATTGTCATCCAAAATAATCGTGTATATAACATTTCAGTTCAACTGAATGCTTTAAAACGTGAGAAAAAAACATTTTCAAGTTTTGACACAAGTTGCCAATGTGGCTGTATTTCTAGTTCTTTAAATAATTAGTTTTAATCAATTTTTATTAATTATAATTCAATTATTGTATTGTCATCCAAAATAATCCTGTATATAAAATTTCAGCTCAATGGAGCGCTTTTAAATGTATTTTATTAACGATTGAAAATTCCACCAAGATAAATAAATAAATAAATAGAGAGAGTGTGATCTTATAGTAGGAATTAAAAAATAAATCGTATTTACAGAAATTGTAAAATTACAGGGTGTTGCCAAATTCGTCAGACAAATTCAATGGGGGGTGGGTGAAAGAAGGCATCATGCCGACGACAAATCACTATAGAACGTGGGGTGGCAACCCGCACTTAGTCAATGAAAGTCATGATAATAGTAGCCTTGGGGAGGATGCTGAGCCAGACGAGGGTAGTTGCCAACCGAATGCGGAGATATACATATACTGCTTGAACAACTCAATGGCACAAAATCCCTTGTTTTTCTACAGCACATCTTCCCAGAGTTGCTTCAGGCAGTATCGGCCACTACGCACCAGAACTTGCGACGATTCTCTACCAGCGCATTTTCTGATTGTGGGGTGAAAGCACATCTGGGTTACATATCCCGAGAGGTGGATTGGAGATTGCAGACCGGTTACTTAGCCTCCACGCTCCCCGGATCTCAATCTCTTTGACTTCTTCTGGGGCCACCTGAAATCCCTCGTGTATGAGACGCCGGTGGCTACAGTGGAGGATCTCACGACATGGAATGTCGTCGCGTCTACTGACATCCCCAGCACACCAGATTGGATTGAACGCGTTAGACAATTTTTCGGCTGTCGATGTCGGCTGTGTTATGAGCTACGCAACTACAACTTCGATTCATTATTTTGACATTTACTTGCCGTTTAATTTCTGTCATCGAGCTGTGATGCATTGTTCGTACTGTAAACATGCTTAACGTAGAATAAATGTATTTCTTACATAGTTTTACCCCTTTTAATTCCTCTTGCCATCGCAATCTTGATAACTGTTTTGGCGATTTGCTCCGACTAAACATGGTTTGTGACCAAATGTTCTATTTAGACCGGTCATCTTCACACTGCTCATAATCACCCGTCTGAATTTGTCGGTCGAATTCTGCAACACCCTATTTAGTGTGATTTTAATATATATACACTCAAGAACATTGAAAATAGCGAACTAGAAGAAAGCATCGGATTGAAATGAAATTTAATACACATAATGTCAAAGATGAGAGATTCACTTGATCTCAAAAACAAGACAATTAAACGAATACAGGGTGTGCAACGACACAAATACTGGGCAACTTCAATAGCGCGTTGGACCACCTCCAGCTGCAATACATGCCAACACACGGTCCAGCATTGAGTTGATTAGACACCTTATGTTGTCCTGAGGCAGATGGGCCCAAAAATCGTGAACAGCCAACTCTAAATAGTGTATAGAGTGACACGATGGCATCTGCCATTTTAGCTGATCTCACACGTGCTTTACAAGGGACAAATCGGGGGAGCGGGCCGGCCATGGAAGGGTCTGAAAATGACGTAGGAAGTCTTGAGCAACTCTTTCTGTATGCGGACGAGCATTATCTTGCTGGAAAATTTTGCCCCTGGGAAACCATTTTGGAAAGGTCCTACATGGGATCGAAGAATATCACCAACGTAACGTTGGCCCGTTAAGGTTCCACGCATCACAATTAAAGTGTGTGGACCGGCTATAATAGGCTATGGAACCCCAGACCATTACACCAGTTGTGCGGGCAGTGTGACGTAGAACAGTGTGAGGGGAATTGTACCACTCATCAGGGCCCCTCCACACTCGTACACGGTTATCATTTGTCCCCAAGACAAACCGGGATTCATCACTAAAAACAACATTTTGCCAATCTGTGACATTCCACATTGATCTGGCCTGGCACCACTGTAGACGCAGTTGCCGATGTACCGGTGTTAAAGGGAGTGCACGGAAAGGGCGCTTGGATTTAAGATTTGCATCTGCAAGGTGTCTGGAAATTGTTTGTGGAACAATTGCTACTCCTACGTCTGCTCGTATCGTTTAACGAGTTACTGTGGGGTCCACAAGTGCTTGCCGCACGATCCTTCGATCCTCTCTCCTCGTGGTCTTCCTGCTCGCTCCAGACCCGGTTTTCCGCGCGTGGGTACCTTCTCGTGTCCACTGCTCCCAACAATTTCTAACAGCACACTCCGAACGATCCACCTGGCCAGCAACACGGTGCGTCGACCAGCCTGCAGTTTTCTCCTGATCATCAGGCCTCTCTCAAACTCGCTTAACTGTGAGAAATGTCTTCTAGCATGTTTACCTGGCATGTTTCGCTTACCAAAGTCTTCCTACAATCGGCGGGTAATCGTCACGTTTATGAATCTTCGAATTTGCGCTGGCTTATATAGCACCCTCTTCCTGATTATAGCACCACCTCGGCGTGTATGAACATGCGTTTTGGCAGAAAACTTGGATCATTTGCATATCATATTACGCTTTACTTATTTGCAAAGTTTCGCGATTGTACTTAGCTTCCTTTCAGGATCGCTATTTTCAATGTTCCTGAGTGTATAAATCTCCCTCTCATTTAATTGGATCGGTCACGTTCACAAAGAAATTCCTAATATTATTGAATCAATACTAATAAAATTATCTGAGAACATTCTGTACGTTTTTGACACTGAAATCTCATTCGAAATGATGTTTATGAGTTAATTTATTTTAACCCCTTAACTAGTTTACTCGTACACCATACGGGCTACCAAAAGGTGACCACAACCGGATTGCCCGTGTGCTGTAAGGGTACTAATATTTTCTTCCTTCTATCCTTGATTTGCGTATATTTTTTGTTCTTATAGTGAGATTATTAATGTTAGTGTTTTTAAGAGATGCAGTTTGTCCATGGTATTTAAATACTTCTCATTTGGTAAATTTTCTTTGCGGTGAGGGAGGGAAATTTTCATTGAAGGCAAGAATTTAAATGTTTGAAAATATTCGATAAAGATCAGGAATTGGCAAGGCAATGTACAATGTGTGTTACTTAAGAAATGATAATGAAAATATAATCCAAAAAAGCTGATATTATTTCTGTCCGTATTGAAATGTATTACACCATATTTCAAACTGTATGTGCATATATATACTAGCCGTTACTCACCCGCTTTACTGGGTATTTCACGATGTTGTATATATGTATACTGTTTACATATATATTAATTATTGATATCTAGCATTAAGAATTCGATTGTATTGAAAAATACATTTATAGCTGTTACACTCTCGCCCCTTGATATAAAAATAACATAAATTATAAGATCTAATTTCTATTCATATCTAAAATAGAAGGAGAAAGATTTTTTTTCGCTCACCTAACCTAATAAGCAATTGGATTTCCACCAAAGCAACTTTCTACTCCATAAAATAAACATGCGTGCTGAATTTCAAGTCTAAATCTAACAGAGCAAAAACGGAATTTTTATCATCAGTACCTCGTTGACAGCATTCTTAGCGGATTCCAATACAACAAAAGAAGCATGCGAACCGAATTTTATTATTATAGTCTTAGCAGTTCAAAAACAGGGAATTTTGTCTATCAATACGCCCCAATAACTCTCCCCGCTCCCCCCTGGAGTTGATTTCCGTAATATCCATTCTTAGTGGAACTCTATTCAACTAAAGAAAAGTGCTCAACAAATTTCAAGTAAATGAGTTAAATTCAAAAACAGGAATTTTTCTATAACACGCCTTAATTCGTCGCAGCCCCACTCCTTTGGGGGTCCGTTTTCGCAAAAATCTTTGTAAAAGGAACTTTATTCCATGAACGGAACATACCTTCTCATTTTCAAGCAGGTGGTTCTATTAGTTGAAAAGCGGAAATATTTATCTATTACGCCCCTTAATCCCCCTCAGTGACCCTTTTTCAATCAATTTTCAATTTTGAATCATCAATTTTCCCCGAATCTATTTTATAGCGGATCTCTACACCAAGAAAGGAATTCGCTTACCAAATTTTAAGACTGTACGTCTAATAGTTTAAAAATGGAAATAATTATGTATAACGCCCCTTAAGCACACTCAACGCCCCTTAAGCACCCTCAACGCCCCTTGGAGGTCGATTTTTGTAAAAATCATTATGTAGGGAATCTCTACTTTATGAAAGAAATCTGTTTACCAAGTTCCACGACTGTACATCTAATAGTAAGTAATGGAAATAATTATCTATAATGCCCCTTAAACCCTCGTAACGCCCCTTGGGGTTCGAACTTTGCAAAATCCGTTCTTAGCTGACCTCTATTCCATGAAAGGAAACTACCTTCCAAATTTCCAATCTGTAGGCTCAACAGTTCCGGAGATATAGTGATTAGTCAGTGAGTCGCTTTTCTCCTTTATATATATAGATTAGCTGCTATACCCGTTCTTCTCACGGTTGAACTGAAAAATTAAACAACACAGATTGAAGGAAAAAGAAGTTTTTAATGACTTAATTTTATTTCAATTGCAAATTAAACAAAAAAAGCTTTTTGCATATCTCAGCTAAACAAAAGAGAAAGGAAAAAAAAAACTTTGTTAAATTTTAATAGATCTAATAGCTGATAAAAAGGATTTTTTTTTATTTATAATTCCTCGTAACACTCTTGAGGGTCGATTTTTCAAAATACCTCCCTAAGCTGATCTCTGCTCACCAAAAGTAACACATTGTTAAAAGTTTTGCGTAATGAACGCTTAAAGTAGTGTAAATAATTTATATCTGAAAGTGTAATGCATTAATATTACTTTCTGTTGTATTTATTTTATTTTAAAATTGTAATATTCGCAAGCAACGCCGTTTTTTAAATTATAATAGCGATTCAATGAAAAACAGCGAAATGTTAACGATAGAATCAAATGCCTGGCTACTTTCGTAGCTCGAGCTTTATTAGACCTTTGTAAGACCCGCCGTATAGGGGAACGATGCACGTAAATACTTTATCCAACCGAATTATGATTTACTGCAGTTCTTTCATACAATATTTTTTTTGGATCACTACATTTACAAATTAAGGGAAATACATAAACAAAATGCTCCACTGCGGAAAATTTAATCTGTTAGAGCTAATAAATTAATTAAAGATATTCCACTGTAAAATTAATTATATATACCATTAACTTAAGAGTGGATTTCAAAGAATATTCCTGCTAAGTATTGGTAGAATATTCCTTATAAGTTGGTGTGGTGTGGTAGTTAGGAGAAGAGAGTGCCAGCTCAGGTGTCGTCCACGTCACTTGACCATGGTTCAAAATTACGTGATCCGTTGCCAAAAGCCCTCGTGTAGCTGAACAGTGCGACATTAATATTCACTCACTCTCACACTCCAAAAAATACAGTACGGTAGTTATTTCGTTTTTAAGTATAAAAATAATTATATCTGCCTATTCAATTAAAATTATAGCGTTATAATTAACTACTAATCACAAACAAATTTTGAAAATTTGTCCAAATGATGCAGTGTGAAAGAGAAAGTTTATTTACTTTAAGTACCAGAAGCGATAAAAGCATTTATTTGGAAAAAAGATAAATTTCTTACTACCAAATGTGCATAATAAATTCATAAAAAAAAATATTAAAATAAAGAAAGATTTATTACAACCTCACCCTTCAAAACTTAATTTTATTCTGAAATAAAAAAAATAGGTATTATGCAGATCAGTGGAATTAATTAGAAGCGAGCACCTTGCGTAGCCAAAACAAAAAAAAAGTTCTTTCACGAACAAAAGATAGATATATGCTGACGTGGGCTTTTTTGCAGCGCAAGCTAGAATTGCTCGCAGATGGCTGAATTTTTTCCTACTTACTTGACAAATATCGTTATATTTTAGACACTTCATACAATATCTTTATAAATTATAGTCTATGCTATAAATTATAGCCTATGTCCTATTCTGACGTATAAGCTATATTACTGTAAAGTTTCATTAAAATCCATTCAGTTGTTTCTGCGTGAAAGACCCACAAAGATATTCACAAACCATTCGCATTTATAATATAGATTATATATATATATATATATATATATATATATATATATATATATATATATATATATATATATATATACTAGCCGTTACCCACCCGCTTCACTGGGTATTTCACGATGTTGTATATATGTATACTGTTTGCATATATATTAATTATTGATATCTAGCATTATAAGAATTCGATTGTATTGAAAAATACATTTATAGCTGTTACACTCTCGCCCCTTGATATAAAAATAGCATAAATTATAAGATCTAATTTCTATTCATATCTAAAATAGAAGGAGAAAGATTTTTTTTCGCTCACTTAACCTAATAAGCAATTGGATTTCCTCCAAAGCAACTTTCTACTCCATAAAATAAACATGCGTGCTGAATTTCAAGTCTAAATCTAACAGAGTAAAAACGGAATTTTTATCATCAGTACCTCGTTGACAGCATTCTTAGCGGATTCCAATACAACAAAAGAAGCATGCGAACCGAATTTTATTATTATAGTCTTAGCAGTTCAAAAACAGGGAATTTTGTCTATCAATACGCCCCAATAACTCTCCCCGCTCCCCCCTGGAGTTGATTTCCGTAATATCCATTCTTAGTGGAACTCTATTCATTTAAAGAAAAGTGCTCAACAAATTTCAAGTAAATGAGTTAAATTCAAAAACAGGAATTTTTCTATAACACGCCTTAATTCGTCGCAACCCCACTCCTTTGGGGGTCCGTTTTCGCAAAAATCTTTGTAAAAGGAACTTTATTCCATGAACGGAACATACCTTCTCATTTTCAAGCAGGTGGTTCTATTAGTTGAAAAGCGGAAATATTTATCTATTACGCCCCTCAGTGACCCTTTTTCAATCAATTTTCAATTTTGAATCATCAATTTTCCCCGAATCTATTTTGTAGCGGATCTCTACACCATGAAAGGAATTCGCTTACCAAATTTTAAGACTGTACGTCTAATAGTGTAAAAATGGAAATAATTATGTATAACACCCCTTAAGCACCCTCAACGTCCCTTGGAGGTCGATTTTTGTAAAAATCATTATGTAGGGAATCTCTACTTTATGAAAGAAATCTGTTTACCAAGTTCCACGACTGTACATCTAATAGTTTAGTAATGGAAATAATTATCTATAACGCCCCTTAAACCCTCGTAACGCCCCTTGGGGTTCGAACTTTGCAAAATCCGTTCTTAGCTGACCTCTATTTCATGAAAGGAACCTACCTTCCAAATTTCCAATCTGTAGGCTCAACAGTTTCGGAGATATAGTGATTAGTCAGTGAGTCAGTCAGTGAGTCGCTTTTCTCCTTTATATATATAGACTAGCTGGTATACCCGTTCTTCTCACGGTTGAACTGAAAAATTAAACAACACAGATTGAAGGAAAAAGAAGTTTTTAATGAGTTAATTTTATGTCAATTGCAAATTAAACAAAAAAAGCTTTTTGCATATCTCAGCTAAACAAAAGAGAAAGGAAAAAAAAACTTTGTTAAATTTTAATAGATCTAATAGCTGATAAAAAGGATTTTTTTTATTTATAATTCCTCGTAACACTCTTGAGGGTCGATTTTTCAAAATACCTCCCTAAGCTGATCTCTGCTCACCAAAAGTAACACATTGTTAAAAGTTTTGCGTAATGAACGCTTAAGTAGTGTATATAATTTATATCTGAAAGTGTAATGCATTAATATTACTTTCTGTTGTATTTATTTTATTTTAAAATTGTAATATTCGCAAGCAACGCCGTTTTTTAAATTATAATAGCGATTCAATGAAAAACAGCGAAATGTTAACGATAGAATCAAATGCCTGGCTACTTTCGTAGCTCGAGCTTTATTAGACCTTTGTAAGACCCGCCGTATAGGGGAACGATGCACGTAAATACTTTATCCAACCGAATTATGATTTACTGCAGTTCTTTCATACAATATTTTTTTTTGGATCACTACATTTACAAATTAAGGGAAATACATAAACAAAATGCTCCACTGCGGAAAATTTAATCCGTTAGAGCTAATAAATTAATTAAAGATATTCCACTGTAAAATTAATTATATATACCATTCACTTAAGAGTGGATTTCAAAGAATATTCCTGCTAAGTATTGGTAGAATATTCCTTATAAGTTGGTGTGGTGTGGTAGTTAGGAGAAGAGAGTGCCAGCTCAGGTGTCGTCCACGTCACTTGACCATGGTTCAAAATTACGTGATCCGTTGCCAAAAGCCCTCGTGTAGCTGAACAGTGCGACATTAATATTCACTCACTCTCACACTCCAAAAAATACAGTACGGTAGTTATTTCGTTTTTAAGTATAAAAATAATTATATCTGCCTATTCAATTAAAATTATAGCGTTATAATTAACTACTAATCACAAACAAATTTTGAAAATTTGTCCAAATGATGCAGTGTGAAAGAGAAAGTTTATTTACTTTAAGTACCAGAAGCGATAAAAGCATTTATTTGGAAAAAAGATAAATTTCTTACTACCAAATGTGCATAATAAATTCATAAAAAAAATATTAAAATAAAGAGAGATATATTACAACCTCACCCTTCAAAACTTAATTTTATTCTGAAATAAAAAAAATACGCATTATGCTGATCAGTGGAATTAATTAGAAGCGAGCACCTTGCGTAGCCAAAACAAAAAAAAAGTTCTTTCACGAACAAAAGATAGATATATGCTGACGTGGGCTTTTTTGCAGCGCAAGCTAGAATTGCTCGCAGATGGCTGAATTTTTTCCTACTTACTTGACAAATATCGTTATATTTTAGACACTTCATACAATATCTTTATAAATTATAGTCTATGTTATAAATTATAGCCTATGTCCTATTCTGATGTATAAGCTATATTACTGTAAAGTTTCATTAAAATCCATTCAGTTGTTTCTGCGTGAAAGACCCACAAAGATATTCACAAACCATTCGCATTTATAATATAGATTATATATATATATATATATATATATATATATATATATATATATATATATATATATATATATATATACTAGCCGTTACCCACCCGCTTCACTGGGTATTTCACGATGTTGTATATATGTATACTGTTTGCATATATATTAATTATTGATATCTAGCATTAAGAATTCGATTGTATTGAAAAATACATTTATAGCTGTTACACTCTCGCCCCTTGATATAAAAAGAACATAAATTATAATATCTAATTTCTGTTTATTACTAAAATAGAAGTAGAAAGATTTTTTCGCTCACTTAAACTAATAATCAAGTGGATTTCCACAAAGCAACTTCCTTTGGATCTCTACGCCATAAAATAAACATGCGTGCTAAATTTCAAGTCTAAATCTAATTGAACAAAAACGGAATTTTTATCATCAATACCTCGTTGACAGCATTCTTAGCGGATTCCAATTCAACAAAAGAAGCATGCAAACCAAATTTTATTATTATAGTCTTGGCAGTTCAAAAACGGGTATTTTGTCTATCAATACGCCCCAATAACTCTCCCCGCTTCCATCTGGAGTTGATTTTCGTAAAATCCATTCTTAGTGGAACTCTATTCAACTAAAGAAACGTGCTCAACAAATTTCAAGTAAATGAGTTAAATTCAAAAACAGGAATTTTTCTATAACATGCCTTAATCCTACGCAACCCCACTCCTTTGGGGGTCCGTTTTCGCAAAAATCTTTGTAAAAAGAACTTTATTCCATGAACGGAACATACCTTCTCATTTTCAGGCAGGTGGTTCTATTAGTTGAAAAGCGGAAGTATTTATCTATTACGCTCTTTCATCCCCTTCAGTGACGCTTGGGGATCAATTTTCCCCAAAACTATTTTGTAGCGGATCTCTACACCATTAAAGGAATTCGCTTATACCAAGTTTTAAGACTATACGTCTAATAGTTTAAAAATGGAAATAATTATCTATAACGCCCCTTAAGCCCCCTTAAGCCACTTAGGAAACGATTTTCACAAAACCCATCTTATAGCGGAGCTCTACTTAATGAATGGAATCAGCTTACTAAATTTCGAGATTTTACGTCTAATAGTTTAAAAAAGGAGTTAATTTCCTATAACGCCACTTAAATCTCTACAACGATACTTGGGATTCAATTTTGACAAAACCCATTTTGCAGCGGATATGTACTCTACGAAAGGAATCCGCTTAACAAATTTCAAGCCTGTAGGTTTAATAGTTCCGGAGATATCGTGATTAGTCAGTGAGTCAGTCAGTGAGTGAGTGTGTCGCTTTTCTCCTTTATATACACTGCTGGACAATTGCTAAGGACGGATAACACTATCATCCATAGCAACCACAAAATGAAAGGAAGCAAAATGAAGAAAATTAGAATAAGTGCAGGATATTAGTAAGAAGAAGTATGAGTATGCAAATATTTTTTCCACGTCTGTCCATCACGTGATAGCGTTCACAAGAGCTTTAAAGGTTTTGACGCGTGTGGACAGTTGTTGTTTCAAGTCAAAGTTTTACAGGAAAGATTTAATAGACGAACTTAAAATTTTTGGCATGTCTTCCCGACATCACATAGATGATTTTATGCGTGGCCGAATTATTGGAAAGATCGAAGAAGGGCGAAAAATAACAGATGATACCAGGGAGTTCGACGTCGCTGACAGCGTTGTTTCACGGCTGTGGAACTCATTTAAAACTACTGGAATGTGTAGCAGACGGAACGGGAGAGGTCATGTTAGAAGTACGACGCCTGCAGAAGACAGATATATCGTCCTATCAGCAAAACGGAACAGGCGCACCACAGCTCAGCAGGGGGCAAATCAGTTTCTTGCTGCCTCAGGAAAGCAGATGTCGCGAAAAGCTGTTGCCAGACGTTTGAGGGGAGGAGGACTATACGCACGCAGACCTGTTGTGTAAGTCCCATTGACCAGACAGCACCGTACTGCCCGTTTGCAATGGTGTCGTGAGCATCACAATTGGACTGAACAGGACTGGGCATGCGTACTATTCTCAGATGAGAGTAGGTTCAGTCTGTCATCGGATTGTAGACGCCAACTGATCTGGCGCGAGAGTGGTACTGCTTATCGTCCAGAAAATATCCAGGAAAAGGACCGATATCCGACATGCAGTATCATGGTGTGGGCCGGCATCATGATCAATGGCCGCACGCGCCTACATGTGGTTGCGAATGGGACTTTGGCGGGCCAACGATACATTGATGAAGTTCTACTTCCTCATGTTCGTCTTTTCCGTGGTGCTGTCGGTGATAAATTTGTTTTTATGGACGACAACCCAACATGTCATCGAACACTCGCTGTTCAGGATTGTCTAGACAACGAGGGTATTCAACGTCTCGTATGGCCAGCGCGTTCTCCAGATCTAAACCCCATTGAAAATGTGTGGGATGCTTTGGGGACGCAAGTTGCTGGTCGAAACTATCCTCCGACAAACAAGAACCCCCTCATCCGTGCACTCACAGAGAAATGGGATAAATTGCCTCAACAGCTGCTGGATAATGTTGTGCAAAGTATGGTACGACGTGTGGAATGTTGCATCACACTCCACGGTGGACATATCCCGTACTGATACCTTTCTTTAAGGTGCCTGCTGACTTTTAGAT
>BMAU01016004.1:0-42500 GCA_019973935.1 Trichonephila clavipes | reverse complement strand
TTGAAATTTGGTATATAAGCGGATTCCTTTCATAGAGTACAGATCCCCTACAGAATGGGTTTCGTCAAAATCGACTCCCAAGTGGCGTTGTAGAATATTAAGTGGCGTTGTAGAGTATTAAATGGCGTTATAGGCAATTAACTCCTTTTTTTAAACCATTAGACGTAAAATCTCGAAATTTAGTAAGCTGATTCCATTCATTAAGTAGAGATCCTCTATAAGATGGGTTTTGTGAAAATCGTTTCCTAAGTGGCGTTTTGAGGGCTTAAGGGGCGTTATACATAATTATTTCCATTTTTAAACTATTAGACGTACAGTCTTAAAATTTGGTAAGCGAATTCCTTTCATGGTGTAGAGATCCGCTACAAAATAGTTTTGGGAAAAATTGATCCCCAAGCGTCACTGAGGGGGATTAAAGAGCGTAATAGATAAATACATCCGCTTTTCAACTAGTAGAACCACCTGCTTGAAAATGAGAAGGTATGTTCCGTTCATGGAATAAAGTTCCTTTTACAAAGATTTTTGCGAAAACGGGCCCCCAAAGGAGTGGGGTTGCGAAGGATTAAGGCATGTTATAGAAAAATTCCTGTTTTTGAATTTAACTCATTTACTTGAAATTTGTTGAGCACGTTTCTTTAGTTGAATAGAGTTCCACTAAGAATGGATTTTACCGAAATCAACTCCAGATGGAAGAGGGGAGAGTTATTGGGGCGTATTGATAGACAAAATACCCGATTTTGAACTGCTAAGACTATAATAATAAAATTTGGTTTGCATGCTTCTTTTGTTGAATTGCAATCCGCTAAGAATGCTGTGAACGAGGTATTGATGATAAAAATTCTGTTTTTTCTGTGTTAGATTTAGACTTGAAAATTAGCACGCATGTTTATTTTATGGCGTAGAGATCCACTGAAAGTTGCTTTGGTGGAAATCCACTTGATTATTAGGTTAAGTGAGCGAAAAAATCTTTCTACTTCTATTTTAGATATAAATAGAAATTAGATATATAATTTATGTTGTTTTTCTATCAAGGGACGAGAGTGTAACAGCTATAATTATATTTTTCAGTACAATCGAATTCTTAATGCTAGATATCAATAATTAATATATATGCAAACAGTATACATATATACAACATCGTGAAATACCCAGTGAAGCGGGTGGGTAACGGCTAGTACAAATATATATACATATGTATATACATATATATATACATACATATATGTATATATATATATATATATATATATATATCTTATATATATCATTTTCTTAGCATGCAAAATGTCCCTATAAAAAGCAAACATTTAGGGTATTTTGCGTTTCACAATTATGATGTAAAAAATATTGTGAAAACTTTAAAGATGAAAATTAAAACATAATTCTTTCATTTTCGCATTCTGTATTATTTAATGCTTAGTTATATGCAATAAAAAATGTGCCTTTTTTGTAACATTTTGGACGAAAAAATTGACCACTTAAGGGTTTAAATTATAAAAGCCATTTCTAGAACATATTTCAGGGTGTTTTGAAACGATAAGTTATATTATTATACTTTCCAATTCTAGACTTTTATACCTTAGATCTAGATTAAACATTTCGGGAAACATCAAAAGTCAGGAAGTCTCTTTTTATCTGTTGCTTTTTTATAGTTTCCATTTTTAAGAACTCTCTTTTATACATATTTTCATCATTTGTCTGAAAGTTTGCACTGTTCTAAAAGTATTGAAGAATGCGCTCAGAAATCTCTGTCGGATGAAAAATGCAATCATGTGGAAACATTCCTGGATTTTGTTTTCATTTTTCAGGTGTACTTTTGTTTTTGAAAAATTACATAAAAGTTTGAAAAGCTAAAAAAAAAGAAAAGTTCCATAGAATTAAAAATTACTTCCGAAGTTCTTCAATCGTTAGAAGAACAAAAGAAAGGGTGAAACCTTGTTCCTACACAAGACAGAAATCTTAATTTTTCTTTGCAATATTTCTTTTAAGCAATTTTAATTTTATGAAACCAAAAAGAACACGGTAAAATCGAGAAGAAATGTCACATATTTAAGTGAATAATAAATTAATCATGTAGAGGATAATCGTTTTGAAAGAATTCAACGCTATATATATAGATATATATATATAAAAGTTTTTTTTTTTTTACTACAACCTTAGTGATTAAGAGATTATTATTTTTTTCTCTTTTCATTTTGAGTATTTTTTAAGATATAGAAGGAATTTACACCGGATTTCAGATGTGAGAAAACTATTTTAGAAGTGCATGATATGAAAATTCAAAAGATAACTACGACTTTTGGTATATTATACTTTGTTTTATGCAACTTTATTTAATTACTTACATTTTACAAAATGCTGTTATGTTTTAAAAGTATTTTTTTCTATCTTTAGAATTTTCTCGAGAAATAAGTTATTTGTCGTTTGGTGCAAAAAAACTTCAGTAGAAACTTATTTATTGTTGGATGCACATTTAACGTTGGCGGACCTAGTTTTAAGCTTGGAAACGTACAATGACAATTTTAGGAAACTAATATTTTAACCTATTTTCAAAATAAAAAAATAGATACATGAAAAAAATGGTTTATAATGATTGAAATATTTATTTTACAAAAACATTGTGATTGCGTTAAATACCTTACTTAGAATTATTATTCATTTGAGTGGCTTTATTAGTCTAGTGGTCATAATTACGGACTTCTGACCGGCTTGTCATGATTTCGAGCTATATTGCCCTTGAAGACAACTCACATTCAAATTAGAAATTGTCCTCTGTTTTGTACCTGATTTCTTTACATTATTATTGTTCAACTAGTATTAGTATTGCAGTACTAAAATAATAAATGTCTACGCAATGCATGCAAACTTCTTTCCAAATACAGGTAAGCAAACCGAACATTTAAACTTGCAGTTATACTCTACAGGTAATTACGTGTGAATAAATAAAACCATTTGAGGATTTGAAAGGGCTTCTCAGCTTTAAAATATCTATGATTACTTTTAATATCTATCACAGTGGGCGTGGTACGTCAGCTGATTATTTTTCAAAAGTTATTTTCCCATTCTTCTAAATTCATAAAATAGAAAATATGTTACATCCCTGAAAAGGTCATGAATTGCAGATTTTAGAGACGTCAAAAACTCCAAATCGTTACATTGAAGATGTCTAGGCTGATGAATCCTCTTAAAACACACAGGTAATTTAAGTGGTGTTTTCAAAATTTGGTGACAGTTATAAAGACACTAGTGGCGTACATTGAGAACAGTGCGCTTGGTGTCCTTATCTCGTTAAAAATCAGATCATCGCCAATATCCAAATTTTGAGCGGATAATTTCAAATTATGCTTTAAAATTTATATTGGTGTCCGACTGTGCTTTTACAGACCTGGAAATTATTAATATGCGTTAATCAAAATCATCACTTCTCACATTCTTTTTTCAATTCCTACTACTAGCTCACAATCTCTATATATTTATTTATTTATCTGGGTGGAGTTTTCAATCGTTAATAAAATACATTTTAAAGCGCTCAATTGAGCTAAAATTTTATTTACATAATTATTTTGGAAGACAATACAATAATTTAACTATAATTAATAAAAATTAATTGATTAAAACTAATTATTTAAAGAATTACAAATACATCCACGTTGCCATCATTTTTGGCGACTAGTGTCAAAACTTGTAAAAGTTTTTTTCTGACGTTGAAGGTATCTGACTTCGTAAGGAACAGTTATTTTGGAAAAGCGTATAAATGAATAATATTTATGATATTTAATATCACTTAGATAAGAAAACGTATATAAAATTGTTTTAAGAATATTCTTACAATAAAAAATTATTTAAGTACAATATTTTGACAAAAAATGAACATCGAATGACAAATCTTCAGAACATTCTCCTTTTATGAAAAATGCTTCTATTATAATAATATTTTGCTTGTATATAGCTCAGACTTCTATACAGAGGATGACATAGAATTTTTAAAATGTATAACTTAGAAGTAGATTTATCCATATATTTTACTACAACAGAGGGGAGAAATTTTAAGAAAAAAACACCGATAATTATTTCAATTGGTGGTAACTCTGAAAATAATATTAATTTTTCAAAAATCCTAAATCAGATAATCTGGATAAGTCTTTATATTAATAAATACTATTATTACAAAAGCATTTCTTATAAAAGAAGAACGCTTTGACAAACGCTTATAAGTTAATTTGTTTGCCAAAATAATGTATATTAATAATTTTTTTTGACATAATGTCCTTAAAACAATTTTATGCATGTATTCTAATCTAAAAGTGACATAAATATAATAAAAATTATCCATTTATGCGGGTTTTTTTTTAAATCACGGTTCCGAACGTAATCAGATACCTTAAACGCATTCAGTTGAACTGAAATTTTATATACATGATTGTTTTGGATGACAATACGATACTTTAATGATAATTAATAAAAATTAATAACCTTTTAATGCTGTTTTTCTGTCCTATGTATATGCATATTTATATTAATTGTACCTATTTAATAAAAAGTAGCTAAAATAAAATTTTTCTTTGTTGATCCAAGTAGGAATTGACCTAAAAAATGTTTTTTGTATTACTTGTTTTTAATTGAAGATTTTTATTGTTTCAGTTGGTATATATGATCGACAAAAAGCACTTAGATCAAGAAGATAGCCACCTCGTCAGAGTTACCCAAACTTCCGATTGTTCTTTTTTCTTTATCTTGAATGCAAAGGAATAATTGTCACGGATAATGGAATTGTAAGTTCCATTAAGGTGAAAATGTTACGCATTGCTTACCAGCTAAAAGTTAAAATGACAAAACATATGCTTTGATAAAAGATGTATAAAAATTTTCGATTTATTCTATTTTAGTTAATAAAATAAAATGTCTTGATAATAAAACTTTTCGATTCCTTACGTATTTATATATGCGAAGAAAAAGAGAGAGAAATTTTTCAGATATGTATCGATAACATGAGGTATCAAATTTCAATTTCTTTTTTAAAAACTGATGTAATCATAATTGATTGATTGATTGAATATTAACGTCGCACTATTCAGCAAAAACGAGGGCTTTTGGCGACGGACCTCGTAATTTTGAACCATGGTCAAGTGACGTGGACGACACCCGAGCTGGCACCCCACTCTCCTAACTACCTCACCATACCAACAGGTGGGCGTTTCAGCTCTCGAAAGATTTACGTGCATCGCTTCTTTACACGGCGGGCTTTTAGTGGTACTGGGCTGGAACTCGTGACAAGGAAAACCACGATCCAATACATATACCACTCAGCTATCGCGGCCACATGTAATAATAAGAATCTAGGAATAATATAATTATACTAAAATGTAAGATTACTTTATGGAATCGGTCTGTACTCCCAAATCAATGATCTACATGCTTACATGAATTTCATTATTTTTTAGTTTCGTGATAATTTCTGTTGTTTTAAAAAATCCGTGAGATATCAGCTGCTGTATTAATGATATATATAAAACGGCTACAAACGTAATAAAATAAATCTAGTTTTGTGTCAGTTTTCAATTCCTACAATCAGCTCACTCTCACCCTATATATATATATATATATATTGTGAAGATCCCCTTGGATCTCACTTTGAGAACGAGAATGATTTTGAGTCAAATAAGAACCGGTATAGCCATTTTTATAAATAACTTTATTTAGTTATCTTTCCCAAATAGAATCAAAGACTTTTAATTACAACTAAATGAAAATAGCTTTATGAGGTTTAAAAGGGACTTTCCTTTATATTAACTTAAATATTTAATGATCCAATTAATTAACAATTAGAATATCGATCGCGCAGAGATTACCGCAATAAAAGATATCACAGAATTATATTCAATAATATTCCTATTGAACATTTAACTTTAATCTCACTCCTAATATAAAGCTTTAATGAGACTTTAATTATAAATCAATATTTACCACACTGCAGCTCAGCTCTTCCTGAGATTTATCCACCTAGAAATCTTCAATAATAAATCTCTAACTTCACCATTATACCTTCCTGCTTCAATCTATCTCTCCAGTATAGCCAAATTTGGCTCTTGCGCCATTACACCCAAAACTCACTCACTCACTCAATCTATCTCTCCTACTGCTTTTTACTTTACTATTCTGTTTGACTTAAATACTTTATCTAATCTGCATATAACAAGGAATCCTGTCCTCTTTTTTGAGCTGATTAGAAATATAGGTAGGGAATTAAATTTCCCTAAAAAAGACGACTCAGAAGGTTAGTGATAAAGTTCCTTATAGGTTTGTCACAATATATATACATATATATATACATGTATATATACATATATATATATACATATATATACATATATATATGCATACATATATATACATATATATCAATATATATATATCAATATATTTATATATATATATATATATATATATATATATATATATATATATATATATATATATATTGTTCAAATTTCCAATCTTTAATAAAATACTTTCTATTCATCCAATCAAGTTTCAATACATTTTTTTAAACTTGTAATGAATGACATATGAAGTGACTATAGTTTTTACAAATATTAATCCATTAAATAAATTAATTACCGGTTTTTCAGCCAAATTAGCCAAACCGGGTGTGCATTGTTGCAGCAATGCAAACAAATCATAGTTCACTCTCTCCTATATATAGTAAAATAAAATAAAATGATATACAATTGAAAAAGCTGTAAGACCTACAATGCCAAAGAAGAAAGAAATTGAAGTTCAAGAGATGTAAAAAAGGTAGATACAAAAAGAGTCTTTGGACTACAATGGAGACCTATTATAATTTCTAAAGCTGTCGCTGAATTAGGTCCGCGATTTAAAGTTAAACAAGGGTTAAACAAGATATATATATATATATATATATATATATATATATATATATATATCTTGTTCAAATTTTCAATTAAATAAATACTTTTTATTCTTCTATTCAAAGTAGGAATAGGCTTAAAATTTTTTTTCCTTATATTACCAGTTACATAAAAATTCGGTTTCATGGTGTATGAAACTATCATCAGCCATTGCGTCTAGTTTGGCAAATTTATTTGGAATATTTTTTTACTTAACGCAATATATATAAAAAAAGATTTTAGTACATTTATTAAAACTAGATTTAATGTTATGAACAATGTGCAAATTGTAAGAGAGAATTTTGTAAGTTTCCTTTCGTTTTTATTTTAGAGTTTATACACTGCTGGACAATTGCTAAGGACGGATAACACTTTCATCCATAGCAACCACAAAATGAAAGGAAGAAAATGTGGAAAATTAGAATAAGTGCGGGATATTAGTAAGAAGAAGTATGAGTATGCAAATTTTTTTCCACGTCTCTTCATCACGTGATAGCGTTCATAAGAGCTTTAAAGGTTTTGACGCGTGTGGAAAGTTGTTGTTTCAAGTCAAAGTTTCACAGGAAAGATTTAATAGACGAACTTAAACCTTTTGGCATGTCTTTCCGACATCACATAGATGATTTTATGCGTGGCCGAATTATTGGAAAGATCAAAGAAGGGCGAAAAATTACAGATGCTGCCAGGGAGTTCGACATCGTTCACAGCGTTGTTTCACGGCTGTGGAAGTCATTTAAAACTACTGGAATGTGTAGTAGACGGCACGGGGGAGGTCGTGTTAGAAGTACGACGCCTGCAGAAGACAGATATATCGTCCTATCAGCAAAAGGTACAGGCGCACTACAGCTCAGCAGGTGGCAAATCAGTTTCTTGCTGCCTCATGGAAAGCAGATCTCCCGAAAAACTGTTGCCAGACGTTTGAGGGGAGAAGGACTATACGCACGAAGACCTGTTGTGTGTGTCCCATTGACCAGACAGCACCGTGCTGCCCGTTTGCAATGGTGTCGTGAGCATCACAATTGGATTGAACAGGATTGGGCATGCGTACTATTCTCAGATGAGAGTAGGTTCAGTCTGTCGTCGGATTGTAGACGCCAACTGATCTGGCGCGAAAGTGGTACTGCTTATCGTCCAGAAAATATCCAGGAAAAGGACCGATATCCGACATGCAGTATCATGGTGTGGGCCGGCATCATGATCAATGGCCGCACGCGCCTACATGTGGTTGCGAATGGGACTATGACGGGCCAACGATACATTGATGAAGTTCTACTTCCTCATGTTCGTCTTTTCCGTGGTGCTGTCGGTGATAAATTTGTTTTTATGGACGACAACGCAACATGTCATCGAACACTCGCTGTTCAGGATTGTCTAGACAACGAGGGTATTCAACGTCTCGTATGGCCAGCGCGTTCTCCAGATCTAAACCCCATTGAAAATGTGTGGGATGCTTTGGGGAGGCAAGTTGCTGGTCGAAACTATCCTCCGACAAACAAGAACACCCTCATCCGTGCACTCACAGAAGAATGGGATAAATTGCCTCATCAGCTGCTGGATAATGTTGTGCAATGTATGGTACGACGTGCGGAATTTTGCATCACACTCCACGGTGGACATATCCCGTACTGATACCTTTCTTTAAGGTGCCTGCTGACTTTTAGATGCATTGTTCCGTTTCTCCGTATGCAGATCAAATGAACATTTTTTTTTCTTTCAGATGTTTCACAGCTTTTGTACTTTCCAGAACAATAAATATTCTTTCTTTTATTGTCTGAACAGTGTGGCAACTATATTTTATCCTACTAGGCCTCAGTTCTCGCTTAGTGTTATGCTACATAGCAATTTGTGATACGTCCTTAGCAATTATCCAGCAGTGTATTTTATTTTAGTGTAATAATTTTTCGAAAAAATGATTTAAAAAAATAATTTGAGAATTAAATTACACTCAAAGGTTTGGTTAAAATTGACATGAATACAATAACCTTATAAAATAAATCCATTTTGATATGCCAGATAAGAAAATGTTGTACTTATTATACAGGTGGACAATTTCGTTACACCAAAAGACGTCGCCAAATGCTTCAATATATTACCAATAGTGGAATCCGCTCCCGCATGTCTGAACACAGCAAAAAGAGGGATGATATCATTTGGCGACACTTTTTGAATTGGCGATATCTTTCCATTTGGTGAAATTGATCGATGGTACAGTACGTAAAATTTCTCTTAAAATAAGTTTACAATTTCTCACAAAAAATCATTTTATTGAGGTAAATAATGATTATTCATAGTTATTAAACTAATGCGTGGTTCCTTAACCCTTGGCACGTACCTGACTGGGAAAAAAGTATTTTTAAATAACTTTTGAAAAAAATCCTAGAAATTTAAAAATATTTATAAAATAACTGTAACACACAGATTAAAATACCGTATTTACTCGAATCTAAGCCGCACTACTTTTCTCATGTTAATGCTACTGAAAACCGGTTGCGGCTTACAATCGAAGGCAAATGATGATGGGGGATTGAGTTTCCATACCATTCAAAAGGAAAAATGTAACCGCATATTTTGGCCACTTGCATCGAGGACTTATGCCATGGGTCGTGGATAGCCTAGTGGTTAGAGCATCGGACTCCAGACCGGATGGCCTAGGTTCGATGTGCGATGCCTACAAATACACACGAGTACACACGAAGCGCGTGCTCGTTAAATCAGTGGGTCCGAAAGTCTTGTGGACAGTCGCAGCTGAAACCACGAGTGCAGGGGACTGGAGAATATTTCCCTCCCCTCCATTTCCATGCCTAAATTGTGGAGATAGAGATCAGTGGTGTCGCCATCTATCGTAAAGATATATCGCCGTTTCGGGAATTTCACCGAGCTAAATCGTACTGTCACCTGTGTGATGCTCAAGGCTTAGGCCAACGAGAGGCGTACATCTAGCCCATTGCCACTCTGAATTTCGGGGACCTCGATCTGACTATGTGATACAGGTGACATGAGCAATAACAACAAAAACTTATGCCATTCCGCAGTTTCTCTCCTGTATTCAGTCTATTGTAAACATAGTTTTCAGCTTGTATTCAGGAAATATTTTGGTCTACGCTTTCTTTTATTCAGTTAAACATTACAATACCAGTAACGGCATCAAGACGAGTTCATTATGATTCAAGTATGAAAAGGAAGACAATTTTGTATGTAGTACTAAACTGAAAAAGAGTAGCAGCCACACTGAAAATTTTACATGGATGAAAGAACTATATGTCAATAGTGTAAACAAAATGGTATAATTTTTGCTCGTAAATGTTCAACAGTCTTTAATAATTCTTTTACATTCTTCAAAAAAAAATGTTCCACAACTGATACGTTGAATTGCACGGAAGACGATACCGGTATCTATACCAAAGTCAGCTATGGCAATAGGAGTGACGAATCATTTTCTAAACAGGATACTGACGGATAGAGTAATTACAGATTCATGTATGTATTTGAATGTTTTTATTACTGGCCGAATAAAAAAAATTAATTATTAACATCTCACTATTTCTCATTAAAACTTTTTAATAAATGTCTTAAGTATTTGAAATAGATAAAATAAATTAATTGTTAACTTATAAATTATTTCCCAATAATAATTTTAAATAAATTTTTAATTATCAAATATTTATGAGTCTTTACATATTTTTTAATATTTTCTTAAAAACGCGTAGGTGCGGCTTAGAATCGATATTATCTTAGGTTCGAATGAATATTGTATATCCTTTAAATACCCTCTATCAAAAACTCAGTTTACTGTTAAGACCAGTCAGTAGGGTAAAAACTTTTTGAAAATCGATTTTGAGTTTTTGATATTTCTAAAATCTCCAAATCATTACCTTTCCAATGATATAACATACAAGCCATTATAGGAATTAGAAGTATTTTAAAATGACTTTTAAAAAATAATCAGCTTCCACGGGCCATGCCCACTTTGACAGATTAAGTGTAAATATTGACTTTTTAAATCTGAGAATTTGCAAAACCTCCACAAAATTTCATTTAATCATACACAATTAACTGTAGATTAAATGTATAGTAACTGCAAGGTTAACTTTTAGTTTTTTTTTACGTACTTTTGGAGCCAAGTTTGTAAAAATGATGAAAACATTTACTTTTAATTTGAAATTTAGTACCTGGACGAATTTTTTTGGTGTAATTAGAAACAAATAGTGAAAATTCTCATTTCGAAATTTTTATATCTTCAAATAACTGAAAACTTGTTTGTGATTATTCTATTTAAAACGTGCTTTTTGAAAAAATGATAATTATAAAAATATTTCAATAGCTTAAAAATGAGATATATGGCAGAAATGAGGATGCAGTTATTGCACCCAATATAGATACTGGTTAGGTAATAGTTCTTAAAATATTGCATATGTAAAACACCTGCTTTTCATATAAACAATAGCAAAAGACATTTCATACCTTCCAGTAAATCAGTGGAATTTGAAGGGGAACCAAGAATCGTATTCTTAATTACCGTGCATAATAAATTATAGGCTACATTTTTTTTATAAGGTAAGATTTTTTTTTATAAAAATTTCTGTTTTCCAAAATGTATATTTCTAAAAATGTACAAATTTACTGTATGCATGTACTCTATGTTTCTTAAGTACATTTGTGTATATTGAAGTGACATTTTTGAAATATTCTTAAAACATGCAAGTAGAAAGCCAGATATAACAAAAAATAACAATTTTCAATAAATTCATAATATTAATGGTCGGTGAACTAATAGTTTGTTTTTGAAAAAACTAGTTGATATATATTTTAAAAAAATTCACTTCAGTATAAACATAAATGTCTAATTAATATACAATAAAATTTTGAGTATTTATGTTCAATATTTTCTGAGAAAAAGCTATGAGATGAGAGATACATCAAATGTGATGTTTGTTGTCTTTGCGAGAAGCTTGTTACATTCAAAAAAAAAAACATATGAATCGCAACTGATTGATTTCCAGTTTTGTTCAATATGGATTCAGTAATGTATTCAAACAAGGAAAAAGTAGGAGTTGATTGACCCACACACAAAATTAACAAGAAATATAAGTAAAAATGGCAATAACGAGAGATATTTTTGAAACATAAAAGTAGAATTCCCGATTCCAGTCACATTTAAATGTTTATAGAAGCTGACTCGTCTATTTCAACCCTATTTTCATCTACCTATGCCTGTGAGTCATTCTTTTTAGAGATGAATAACATAAAAGACTCGCTTTTAAACCGCTGTGGGGGGCAGATGGTTCCAATTCAGCATGGATTCTGCTAAAAGTAACATCTTACAATCATAATATAACTTGTCATTTAATCTGCAACAATAGAAGTTACACTAATTTTACTTTAATTTGAATTACACGTATAATTAAAACATTTATTACTATACAGTGCAAATTATATATTTTTTGGTAGTAAATAGTTTTGAGTTGTTAGCATTTATAATTTTAATATTTTCCCAATAATCACTAGTCAAAATTATTTGACGGCACGTCTATACCTCATCAAAAATTTTTTTAGAAAAAAGGCACATTGCTCCATAAATGATCGCCTTCCCTGGTATAGGGGGTACCGACTACTCTTAACAAATTATTATCGTCAGATGTTTTTAAATTACATTCAATCTTTTTCAAAACTATTTCAAAAAAATTGGATAAGGAATAATTCCTCCCATCCATCACATGTTTGTCGAACCATGACCAAAGACAATTCTGTGAACGACGAAGGGATATTTTTCGTATAAAAGATTTAAGGATGAAGGAAGACATCCACATTTCATGAATCACGATCTGTGTGATAATCTTTTCGCTTCAAATAATCTGAAAGTTTTAGATAATTTTAGATCTTGTGCATTGGAGATACAGGAACACATTTAATTTAATCTGTTAAATGTGGTAGACGAGTATACTCCTCATGGATAAGTTGCAAGCTTTTGTGTCATAACGAGTACACTCGTCATGGAGAAGTTGCAAGATTTTGTGTCATAACGAGTATACTCGTCATGGATAAGTTGCAAGCTTTTGTGTCATAACGAGTACACTCGTCATGGAGAAGTTGCAAGATTTTGTGTCATAACGAGTATATTCTTCTTGTCTAAGAAATAGCGACCATTAGATATTTAAATTGTGAAAAACAAAACATATTCTCAAATTTCAAGATATTTGGAATGTTTTGATGCCGGCCGGAGTAAAACAAATAAATAAAAAAATATATGACAAATTTAAGAGTATTTCATGCGTCCCCGTATGTACCGACTGAAACAGCGTTGAAGTTCACAAAATGAATTTATGTTTTTTTAGATGTTAGCTTATAAGAGGCTACAGCAAAAGTCGGAAAGTTGATTTATAATAAAGTTCCTTCAGGTAGGGTCACCCATGGGTCAAATGCGTGACGCCGACAAAGCGCCGAGCCTATTGATAACTGCTGGCCCGAAGTTACTTTGCTATCGAGTGGTGAAAAAGCCACATGTGGAACCATGTACTTACTGCATTGCTTCTCACACTTTCAACATTTACGACCCAATTTTCAATCATAATTTTCATCACGCCCCCTCCATAGAATAACAATGTATTGAATTAAATACTTTTACATAAAGCCACAATAAGACTTTAATTATAAACCACGCAAATTATCAAGAAAAGAATAAAATATTTTATATAATTGTGTATATTTTTATGACATATATATATTTGTATATATCACTAGTAAATACTTAACTTGTCCTTAACTTAGTATGGATGAATTAATGGTGAAATACATTATGCAGTACTGATATATTTATAAATATATTATATTAGTGTAAACATATATTTTATTAGTTATCGTTTCAGAATATATTTTATTTTGCTTCTTTTCAATAGTTTTTTTTTTAAATAATCTTTTATTTTCGTCTTTTTTATATCCTTGGACCTCCCTGGTAGGATTATCACGCCCATCTAGGAGGGCGTGCCTCACAGTTTGAGAAACGCTGATGTAATGACGTTAGAGTACCTAAAGACTAGTTATTTTATGGGGATGGAAAAGTAAAGGATGCTCTTTCCAGTAAGAGGGCTGTGTGATAAACTCTGCAACAGGGGTGGCGAGCCTTATGCATCAACATGCCATTTTTTCTAAAGACGAGAACGTGCCGTGTCTTGTTATTATAGGGAAAATGATAAATCTAAATACGAACAACTCAAAACTCCCTATTTGCTACTAAAACACTTTGTACTGAATGTTTTAATTATGCATGTAATTAGAATTAAAGTAACATTAGTGTGACTTCTGTTGTTGCAGATTGTGTGTGGATGACAAATAACTTATTTTGGGATTGTAAGCTGTTACTCTCTTTTAGTAGATTGCATGCTGAATTAGAATCATTAATCCCAATTGTTTGTAAGCATTTAATTATGTTTGCTGTAATTCACTTTTTTGACAAGAGGATTTGTGATTTGTTTCAAAAGGCCGTTTTACAGACGATGCTCTGCATACCACTGTTCCGAACATAAAACACACGCCGTTCTGTCATATTTAATAATAATGCCATATTTCTAGATTTACCAAGTTTGAGATTCTCTGTTACGCTTAATATCTAGCACTCCTTGATCTTTTGATAAACTAGCCATGTTAAAAGTAACAGTTAAAAATCGTAAATATAACGCAAACAAACTTTAAAATACAGTTGTGTCAACGAAATTGACTATGCTAGGCATAGACAAATTTTGCATCAAAAGGAACTGTAGTCCAAGACGTAACTAAGGCGCGACAATAACAAATGAGTTTGCTCCCCACCGCTCCGTGACCGATCACTTGCGATTGTTCATAATACTTCATAGTGAACTTTGTTATTTTGAAATAAAATACCATTTTTATGACTGGCGTGACCAAAATCTTGTTTCATGTTCTACTGGTTCGTCATCCCTGCCCTACAGCATCTCTCCAGAACTTTCTTAATGTCTAGATAACTAAAAAAATATTTTCTCAGTAAAGCAGAAATTAAATCAGTAAGTGTTTAGGTATTCCAGTCCAGGAACTTCGATGGACATTAAAACTAATATATATCCATATAAACTTACATTCGGAAGGACAGTTACCCTCATGAAACCGCGAGTATATTTTTATCTTTACCAAAAAAAAAGTATTCGTAATAAAATCGGCAATTTTATAAATTAAATCCATATTTTGATTCAATATTTTAACAACGGAACTTACTCTGTGATTGTCGAGTATACTTGTCATCGCTCGATTTTCGTGACATACACTGCTGGCCATCGTAAATGCAACACTAAGAAAGACAAGAGATAGCAGAACAAAATTTATTTTGTAGATAACATGTTGACCAAGCATCAAATGATTAAATTTATAGACTTCTGTAAAGTGTGGTTCCTGCCAGAATCAGTAGCCAGAGTAGCCGCCATTGTTGGAGATCACCGCTGCCACACACCTCCGCATTGATTCAAAGGGACTTTGGATGTGTTCTTAGGGTACAGCAGACCACGCAGCTTCCACACGTTGCAAAAGTTGATCTGGTGTGGCAGCTGGGGGTGTAATCTGATTCAATCGTTGAGCAACCATGGACCACATGTTTTCTATCGGCGAAAGATCCGGAGAGCGAGCCTGCCAGAGAAGCAATTCAATCTGGGGATTGACGAAGAACCTTTGGACAATGTGTGCCATGTGTGATCGCGCATTATCCTGTTGAAATATGGCTGTGTTCAAGCCCTGCAGGTAAGGAAGGACAACTGGCACCAACACTTCGGAGATGTAGCGCTGGTGGTTTAAATACCGGCAATGCGTACTAGAGGAGTGCGAGAGTGATATCCAATACCACCTTATACCATAATACCTGGTGCAGGACCAGTGTGGCGGTGCATAACGCAGCTGTTCAGCATCCTCTTTCCACGGTGTCACCAGACTCGAATCCGAGCATCGTGGGGTTGCAGACAAATGCGTGACTCGTCAGTAGAGACAACTTCATTCCATTCTGCCTCCCACATCCTTTTTTCTTCGCACCATTGGTGGCGGAGACGTATGTGGTTCTGCGTCAAGGGTAGACAAGCAATGGACGTCTTGCGGACAGACCAATCTGCTGTAAACGGCGTCGAATGGTACGCGCAGACACTGAATGATGCGTTGCAGACTTAATGTGCTGTGCTACAGTTCGTGATGTGACTGAGCAGTCCGTTACTGCCATGCGCACAATTTGCTTGTCCTCACGTGAAGTGGTGCACTGAGGTTGATGCGATCAACCACGTCGGTCCGTCATATCTTCCCACATCCAACGGTGTTTATATTCGCATTACAGTTGTTTGTTTCGTCCAACACGACTACCGATTTTTCTGAAAGATAATCCACAATCTCGGTAGGCCACTATCCTACCTCTGTCGAACTCGGATACTTGATCAAAAGCTGATCGCTGTTTTCTGTGAGATATAACAGATCGTTTTTTGAAAAAACCACAAGAAAAACCCAATTGCCGAACTTGAAGTCGTCGAAATCTCGAAGCCTTAAATAGCACTTTGAGGTGGCACCACAGGCACGCGTGATGTGTGTCTGCGCTGAAATTCTAATCATTTGTATATCTCACCTCCGCTAATGCATGTTTTAAATTTCATGTTATTTGCATGCTTCCTTCAGAGTGTTGCATTTACGGTGGCCAGTAGTGTACATAATTGCACGCTTCCGAATGGGGTCGCCACAATTAACCAGTTATTTTGTAGTTAAGGCTGGCTGTCTTCGATTAATATTAAAGAACAGGACTAGAATTTAATACTTTTTTTCAGATATAAAAGAAATGAAACATTAAAATAGTATTCTGGCTTCACTATCCTTTATATATAGAGAGAGAGCAGAATTTTTTCTTTATACTTCCCGTTTTAAATAGAGTTGATTCATTTTTTCTGATATAAAATGTGTTTCGCGCTTTTTCTCCCATACCGTAAAGTTAAATGAGCTATATGCCTTCACGTATTATAACAAAAAAAAGGAAAGGATTCATGGAATATTTTACCATTTTAAAAAATATTATTTTGCTAACTGAGGTATGTGTTATAATATTGCAAATTTCTATAGAAATTGAGGCATTGTTTCTGTCTAAAAATGTGCTCCGTGTTTAGCTGAAGCTCTCGTACTTTTACCGAAGACAGCTTTAAAGGCCCACTTCATGCAACATTTTTATGTACTTAATACAAAAAATTATTAAATTCAAGGAACATTTTTGATGGACTGATTTACTGCGCCAGTATTTTGAGTACATTTGAAAAAATTTATTGATTTTTTTAAAATTATTCGCAGATTGAAAAGTACCTTTTGTAGAGTACAAGTTTCAAAACGACAAAAATTAATATATATTTTTATCGTATTTTTCATAAATTTGATAAAAACTCCCATTGAAATACTTATTAATATTAATGGGTAATGAGTTAATACGAGAATGAATTAAAATGAATAGAAAGCTTTAAACCTAGAGCAGAAAAATATTTGTCTTTCCGAAACGTCTCTTTGTACCAAAAGAAAAAGAGAATATTTAGAAAATGGGTCATTCTACGTTCTTTTTTTATCAAAATATTGTATTTAAATAATTTTTTATGGTAATAATATTCTTAAAACATTTTTATATACATTTTCTAATCTAAGTGACACTAAATATCATAAATATTATCCAATTATACGCTTTTTTAAAATCACGGTTCCGAACGTAGTCGGATACCTTAAACCTGGAACGTAATTTTGTGCAAAAATTACCAGCTTTCGAAAACACTCTTTTCGAGGCACCTACACTGCCTTCATTCATTTTAATAACTTTTGAGCATTTTTTACTTTGTGCCACCATATTCTTTTCATCGTATAAATAATGAAACCAAACCGAAGTACTATCAACGAATTTTTATATTCTTAAAGTTATTATTATTCATTATTATGGTTTATTATTTATGGTATATATGTAATGAATCTGAATAAAATATTTTAAACTCCAAAATATAATATATAGGGTGTTTTTTAGAGGTATAGAACTTTAAATTGCAATAAAATAACGATGTATTATTCGATTGACATGAATTGTTTTTTATTCGAAAGATAATCTTGTGGCATTACATTTTAAATATGATTTCTGGCATAGGACTGCCACCGCTGGCTCGGATGTAGTCCAATCTGGACGTCCAATTTTCGATGACTTTTTCCAACATTTGTGGCCGTATATCGGCAATAACACGGCGAATGTTGTCTTCCAAATGGTCACGCGTTTGTGGTTTATCCGCATAGACCAATGACTTTACATAGCCCCACAGAAAATAGTCTAGCGGTGTTAAATCACAAGATCTTGGAGGCTAATTCACAGGTCCAAAACGGGAAATTAGGCGGTCACCCAACGTGTCTTTCAATAAATCGATTGTGGCACGAGCTGTGTGACATGTTGCGCCGTCTTGTTGGAACCACAGCTCCTGGACATCATGATTGTTCAATTCAAAAATGAAAAAGTTAGTAATCATGGCTCTATACCGATCACCATTGACTGTAGCGTTGTGGCCTTCATCGTTTTTGAAGAAGGATTCCACCAGCCCATAAAGCGCACCAAACAGTCAGTTTTTCTGGATGTAACGGTGTTCCGACATACACTTGTGGATTAGCTTCACTCCAAATGCGGCAGTTTTGTTTGTTGACGTAGCCATTCAACCAGAAGTGCGCTTCATCGCTAAACAAAATTCGCTTATGAAAATCGGGAACAACGGCAATCTCGTTTTGGGCCCATTCGACGAATCTACGCCTTGCTTGATCATATTTAAAATGTAATGCCACAAGATTATCTTTTCAATAAAAAAAATCATGTCAATCGAATAATACACCGTTGTTTTATTGCAATTTAAAGTCCTATACCTCTAAAAACACCCTATACAAATACAATGTGAATAACAAACTCACCAATTAAAAAAATATCGGAATATTACGTGCTGTCTTCACAACTTCAACCTTATTTACACAGATACGAATATCAGACTATGAATCCTGCACATGTGCAGTATCGCTCTGTAATAGGATAGTTTTGACCCGTTTCCTTGGAGGATTCACATATTTTATCATTTCTCTTCATTGTACGATGTAATCTTATAATTACAGTCTTAATTAATTTCACCCGTTAGGGAAACATAAAAACAAAAATGTATACTACTTTGCTTGATGGCAATCCCTAGACATATAGTGAAGTCAATTTATAGAATTTATGAGAATGCATATTAGTGTTGCACTTAGGGATTGTAATACCAGTATACCGAATACCAGTATTTTGAGCCATTTGTGCAATTTTGCAATACCGGTATTTACAAGTTTAAATACCGTTTTTTTATACTTCCATAAAAATTCCCATTATTTTCAGAGTTACCACCAATTAAAATAATTATTCGCTTTTTTTTTCTTAAAATTGCTCCCCTCTATTGTCGTAAAATATGAATAAACCCACTTCTAAGTCATATATTTCAAAATTTTAGCTGAGCCTCTGAAAAGAAGTCTGAGCTATATACAGGTAAAATATTATTCTAATAGAAGCATTTATCACAAAAGGAGAACATTTGGAAAGAAGATTATTCTAAGTTATTTTTGGCCCAAATATTGTATTTAAATAACATTTTTTTGTCAAAATGTCCTTAAAACAATTTTATGCATATATTCTAATCTAAGTGACACTAAATATCATGAAAATTATCCATTTATGCGCTTTTGAAAATCACGGTTCCGAACGTAGTCGGATAACTTAATGTGTTTAAAACTAATAATAATAATAATGATGATGGTTTTGAGAGCATTTAGGTTGAGGAAACATTAATAAATAAATAAAAGCATATGCAAATGTTACATAATGGAGAAAAAGTAAATAAGAAGGGTTTTGTAAGGATTATGCATAGTAAGTACCTCAAGAGAGAGAGACAGGGTGGGAATACATCTTTGACTGTCAAAATAATATTGCCTCCTAACTTGTACCTTTTGTCAGATTAAAGTATAATATGAATATAAATATGTCATAAATAGTTTTAAGGTATCCGACTACGTTCGGAACCATGATTTTGCAAAAGGGCATAAATGTATAAATTTCATGATATTTAGTGTCACTTAGATTAGAATATATGCCTAAAATTGTTTTAAGGATATTTTGACAAAAAAAAATTATTTAAATATGATATATTAGCAATATATTAGCTTAGAATAATTTTTTTTCCAAATGTTATCCTTTTGTGAAAAATGCTTCTATTATAATAATATTTTGCCTGTATATAGCTCAGACTTCTCTACAGAGGCTCAACTAGAATTTCTGAAATATATAACTTAGAAGTGGTTTTATTCATATTTTACAACAGAGGAGGGGGGGCAATTTTAAGAAAAAAACGCAAATAATTATTTTAATTGTTGGTAACTCTGAAAATAATTTGAATTTTTCAAAATTTCTCTCTAGTTGAGCCTCTGTAGAGTGGTCTGAGCTATATACAGGTAAAATATTATTGCAATAGAACCATTTTTTACAAAAGGAGAACATTTGGAAAAAAGATTATTCTAAGTTAATTTTTTTTTTTTACCAAAATATTATATTTAAATATTTTTTTTTTGTCAAAATGTCCTTAAAACAATTTGATGCATGTATTCTGATCTGAGTGACTCTAAATATAATGAAAACTATCCATTTATGCGTTTTTATAATCCCGGTTCCGAACGTAGTCCGATACCTTGAAAAAAATACTGTTTTTTTGGTTGACTTGCAATTTTCAGTCTTGGGGAAATTCTGTTTTTGAAGTTATGGTACAGTTTACACGCTAAGAAGTAAAACTTCTCTTAAGTATTGTGCAAGGCCAAGGTCAATCTCTTAAATTGTTTTTACTAGCCTGTTTTAAGCCTCAGTTGTCTTGTAAACAATCTTTGTTCTATTTTTAAGAAAATTTATTTTCTTTTTTAGGAATTTAGAGTTTTGAGAGAATTCATAGTCAACAGTAGTAAGTTGGTGGATGGTTGTTTAAATATTTTTACACACTTTAAATATATATTTTGCCAATTTCTGAATACTTTTTCGTTAATGTTTTAGTGAAGGGAATTTTTTTAACTCTGTATGGTGCGGATGTGGACCAAGGGCCCTGAAACACACACGTCTGTTGTGGAGGGGATAAATGTAATAATTCCAAAAAGGTGTGTGTACTTATGTACGCACGTAAGAAGTTATACTTCTTTGGTGTAACAAGATTAAAATCTTTCTAAAAGTCTTAAGCTGGGCCAATGACGAAAGGAGGTCACGAGCAGAGTTGAAAGATATTAATTTTCAGTCAATCGTTACAGCCAAATCTGAGATAATCACAGTTTAAATAAATGTAAACACCTACGCTCAGGGACAATAGGACCAATAGATTCTACTGTATCAGACTGTATCTGGAGATGAAGTGAACCGAATGTGACATCTAAGACCTCATATTGAATGTCTCGGTGGGAAGAATAGTTCCTGAGAAACTTAAGCCATCCGCCTGAAAAGCACCCGAGTTATGATCATTTTAAAGTAATTAAAACATTTAAAACAATTAAATAAAATAGAAGCAAGGCACCCAGCAACTCGATACTGGGCCTGATTATGAGCAAACATAAGAGGAATGCATTAGAACCGGTCCGGAGTCTGTAGTTTCAAATGGGGCGGCGCTGGTTTAGGAAAGGAAAGCCCCATTAACTCACCCCCGGAGGGGAACAACTGCAACGTAAATGGTCACGCACATCCGAACGATACACGGAGTAGGAAATCCCTAAGTTCCATCTTTCTATTTCTAGAATATCGTTACGTCATCAAAAGATCGAACCCAATAAGAAAAACATGGGGATTATAATTTTAGTGATAACGCCCACACCCTAACCTGACCATCTACACACGAATTATAACAGATGAAACAGCTCAACTAGGATTTTCTATGGTGCGACTTTCTTTAACGAATTTCAAAAATCCTCGAAGCTATGCGGGATTTAAAAAAAATATATAATCTTGAAATAATTTAAAAATGCTAAATATAAGTAAAGAAATGAGGATATGGTCCTGAAAAAATATATCTAGGATGCTTATAGAAAGAACAATCGAATCCAGCCGGTACGGTCGACCAAGATGGCATAGGATTCGAGTTATTTCTGGGGAAGCCCTGTAGGGGGAGTGGGCCAATTCCACGCAAAGCTCGCGCTAATACAAAAATATGGCGGACCTCCAAAAATCAAGTTCCAAGCTCAATTCCTTGGGGGGTGAAATATTTCCAGTCCCCATAGGATTAACATGTCAGCTTGATATTTTAGTGCCTAAGCCCTCCTCATGCCTACACAATGGGAATGAAGCAGATGACTTGATGGGTCTCGAAGAGTGGAACACTTGGTTCAAATCTCAAGTCCGAGACTCGAACAGGAGCTAAGATATTGTGAATTTAAACAAACTTAAAAAGTTTAAGACAATTAATTAATTATGAGCACACACACATGAAATTATAATAACTCGAAGAGCAGATAAAGAGGGATGGAATGAGCCAGGTCCTAATGGACTGTGAGGCTCGGGTGCCGAGATATTGGCCAAAAAGCTGTAGAGTGGGAATGCGTCCCAACAAATATGGTTTATAACAATAGTTATTATGATCCCCTAAATATCAGTCCCATAGCACCAAAAAAGTGACATGTTAAAATATATATTAGACAACGGTTTGCACGCGCGCATCGGTGGCGTGATGATATGCGCACGCATCGTAAAAATGTATATATATCCTCATCCTTTTTCCCTCTCTCTAACGCCCAAAGAGAAGAATAACTTCAAAAATAAATATACGAATACAAAAAAGGCTCTTATAATTCGCTACAATGAAAAATGTGTTTATGTTCATCGCAATGAGTTCGCAGTAAACACATCTATAATCATATACTTGCAATATTTTTTTAAATAGGTAAACTAATATTTACTCTTATGTTTTATGTACATGAAACATAATTTAAAGATTAATTTAATAATTTTTTTTTTTAATTTCCCGTAAGTATGTATGGTTTGATAACAAAAAGTGTTCAAACAAATGCATCAGGGAAGCTGAATAAGCGAAGGACGATTCTTCCCTACTAGTCATGTCACAAATCAGCGCAAAGCAAAGGTTCTGAGACACGGGTGTATAGCTTAGTGGTAGAGCATTCGACTGCAGATGGAGAGGTCCTCGGTTCATGCCCGGATGACCCCTTCTTCGGGGAAGTGAAGAGAAATAATTTTTTTGAGACTTTCGAAGGCAGCAATGATCTGTCCCGTTCTGTATATTTCTAAACAAAGCATTTTTCGTATCCGTTCCTACGGAACACAAAGCAAAAGTTAGCTGACGCGAGGGTATAGCTCAGTGGTAAAGTATTCGACGGCAGATTAAGAGGTGCCCGGTTCAAACTCGGGTTTCCCTTTCTTCAGGGAAGTGAAGAGAAACATTGTCCTGAGAATTTTGAAGACGGCGATGATCTATCCCGTTCTGTATATTTCTAGACAAAGCAGTTTCGCATGCATAACGGTGTGCGTCATGACGGTTTTGCGTCACATCCGTGACGGTGTGCGTGCGCATGGTAAAAAATTCACTATCATCATTTTTCTCTAACGCCCCAAAAGAAGTATAACTTCAGAAAAAGAAGCTGAATTAAAATACGGCATGTAAGAAATAAAGGTTCCTACTCTAAATTTCAAAAGTGACTAAGATGACCACCGTATTTTACTTCGGTCAGAAAGTTTTTCCAACACCATCCAATCAGATGACCTCAAAAATCACCGTAAGTTGGGACCTTTCTCACACATACCCCTACAGCTTCTTCCTCTCTTTTCTATTTTAGTACATAGCAATAAATGCTTCTTATTTCTCTTCTTTTGGTTTGTACTTTTCTTTTTCCTAAAGACTTCGGACGAACAAGTATTTTCTGGTCCCCTCTGAAGTGAAATTCCTATGAGGTATTATACGTCTCGTGAGGTGGATACTTAGCTCCTACAATCTCTAACCTCTGATTATCAGGATTTTGAGTGACTGTGATGTTATGACTCTTGCCATTGGCGTAGCTAGTTCTGAAGTGGCACCTGTATCAAAATTCCTCCGCTGGTTCTTTTTTATATATGAAAACCCTGTTATTTGGACTGCAGTTCCACATGTTGGGAGCACCGTCGCTTGGGGGGCGTATCATTGATACGGCTGACTCTTGCTCTTTGTTAAATAACAGTACTTAAAAGTAAAAAAAAAATACTTTAAGGAGACTAATAAAAATTAAAATTTAAAATTAAAGGAATACATTAGGTCAGTGTTTCTCAAACTTTCAATACTGGCGACCCAATTTTCAATCATAAGTCGCCCCCTGTATAAAAATAATGTATTTACTGCAATAAAAATGCACGTTGACGCTAAAGCTACAAAGCGATCTCAATTATAAACTGTATAAGTATTAAATTTTGTATATGTTACTTTTAAGTCAGGGCTTCTCAAACTTTCAATACTGGCGCCTCCCTTTTCAATCACAATTTTTATCGCGCCCCCCTTATACGTTAATATTGTACTGAATGCAATCATAGTGTACTTTGACACTAAAGCAACAATCTTTATTATAAACCGTACAAATTCATGACATAAGTATTAAATTTTGTATATATTACTTTTAAGCACAAAAAATAAGTAATAGGATAATTATTATGTTATTTTTCCTTTCTCTAATTTTTAAATTGGAACATATTGCAAAATGCGGTGGTTGCTTAGAAGACAAAATATACATATCAGCTAAATGTAGGAAAAGAACTCAGAGGGTCAATTTCTATTCATAAAAAAAAGCATTCCTTATAAAAACTTTGCTCTGCAAGACAAGCCCATGGTAGTCGCTAATACTTATTAAACTTGTTCTTAATTTAGTATTAATTAATTAGTTATAAAATACTCTGTGCAGCACTGATACATTAAAAGTATACCGGCTGAAGTACCCGCTCTTTGCACGAGTTCATTTATAAGAAAATAAAACATTATTGATATAATCGCTTAATTGTAAGGAGAGTAAAGTCAAGTGTGCGACAATGTTTACAAAAATGTAAAATGATTTTTTTAAAATGATTGCTCAAATTATTATTAGTTTTAAGTGAACTGTAATTTTAAGCCTGAAAGAATTAGCATTTAGAATTGATGTTGAATAATGAACAATAAAAAAAACTCTGATGAAGAATAATTGTATTATTTTTAATATTTAAAGCGAAAAGACTTTAACATGTTTTAACCCTGGAGCAGACGCGCACTCGATACTAATGGTCGAGCGGGGTTATTGAGTCACCCCAATCCTTTTTTTTATTTATTTTTATAGTACACAATAAAAATCGTGATTCCAGTGAATAATTTAATTAAGAGAAAATATACTCACCCCTATTTTCAAGGACACAGAAAAAATTTCGGAAAAAAAGTTATCACACCAGGAACTCAGACAAAACAAGTACCTTAAGATCGTAAAAAAATAGTCTGTCACTCCCAAAAAAGAGGGAGATATGTGTCAAATATATTTTAGTTCACGTTAAGATTGTCAAGCGGGAGGTTAGTGTCAGGGCCATTGGTAACAATTAAACAGTTTTGCCAGAATTACCGATTTCGTGCACTCTGTGCTCGGCGTGATCGCTCCCGGATTAAAAGTGTATTTATTACAATATGGATGTTCTTAAAAATGATGTAAAACGTTTTTCATTATGCTTGGCTTAGTATAATCCTTCAAAATTCCCTAAATGAAAAAGAAATACATAAGAGCAGGGACGTAATTAACCATACAAGTTAGCTCGAAGGTCAAACCGCAGCAAAAATACATTCTGCTGCCTACATCTAATGTCAATAATATATAACAGTGATGAATTTTCTATATTCCTAAAAGTTTTTTTGATTATGGGTCTGGGTTTTGTCTTTTCTCTGAAAGAGTAGCATTTCCGCTTTGAAAAGAAACGTAATAAAAAATTCTCTCATCATGGGATTACAGCAAATCGAATAAAACGTTTTTTATTTAGTTATAGTATCAAAGATAGCTAAAAAATAAAGTTTTGAAGTAGAAGATTTTATTTTTGATGATGTAAAATAGCAGATAATATATATATATATATATATATATATATATATATATATATATATATATATATAATGTTTATATTTTTTATTATGTCAGAAAGTATTTTGTTTTACTTCATTCTAGTAAATAAATTTTTTTAAATCTTTTATTTTCGATATGTCCGCGCCCCCTTGTAGGTATATTGCGCCCCCCATGGGGGCGCGCCCCACAGTTTGAGAAACACTGTTTTAAGTAATATATATTTCAAGAAAACTACTTAAAATATATATCACTTACTTATTATTATGTTATTTTCCTTTCTCTAATTTTTAAATTGGAAGATATCGCAAAATGATATATTTCATTAAAGATTTACTTCCTTCAGCATTCGTTTCTCAAAGTGCAAATGTCATTAGAACAATAGTCTAGTCTATGTTGCTCTATATTTTATCCATCACATCTGGCATTATCGGGTACATTTGCGTGAGTCTGGGCAACCTATCGGACGTCTGCGCAAAACATGTAAAACCTCGTACAATTCCATTCAGTTTTGGTCGACTCGATACTTCTATAGCTACCGAATCTAGCTTGAATGTACATTTTTTAATTTGCACGTTAATTGTAATTCACGGTAATTAAGTATTTACGGCAGTAGGTTAAAACAAATGCATACATATATTTTTAAGTCGTAAGCAAACATTCGACGATAATAAAGGATTAACAAGTACACAGACGAGCATGGTACCGAAAATTAAATCAAGGAAATATTCTCAAAAATAGTTAAATTTTAGATTTACCACTACTGAAGTAAATGATGGGGGAAAACGAGACCCAGCTCGTTATGTTTTAAAACTTACATATCCGAAGAACAACATGTGAAAGTTGTTTTTAAAACCATGTAAAATCATTTAGCCATGTTGGCAAAGAATTTTAAAAAGTATTTTCTGGATGAAGACAACTTGGTAGCAAGTTACGAGTGGATTAGAGA
Source organism: Trichonephila clavipes (assembly GCA_019973935.1). Lineage (NCBI taxonomy): Eukaryota > Metazoa > Arthropoda > Arachnida > Araneae > Nephilidae > Trichonephila > Trichonephila clavipes. The sequence continues at coordinate 15,545 of BMAU01016004.1, read as the reverse complement.
TCTATTTCAAGATACTCCAGAAGGGCTCTCAACTTCCGAAGAAATCTTCATAGATTTCACATCCAATGAAAAATTAAAAGGCAATTTTGTAATAAATCACTCTTTGAATTTTGGGTAGAGGTGGATGATGAATTTTCTGCACTGAAAAAAAAAGCACTTCGTATACTATTACCATTTTCAACATCCTATCTTTGTTAAAACGGATTTTCTGCGGTGGCTGCTTTGAAGACAAAATATAGATCTCAGCTAAATATATAAAAATAACTCAGAGTGTCAATTTCTGATATTAAACCTTCCTTTGAAAAACTTTCCTCTACAAGACAAGCCCGTGGAAGTCCCTAATAATTATTAAACTTGTTCTTATTTTAGTATTAAGAAATTATTTGTAAAATAAATTCTTCAGTACTGATACATTAAACGTATACTGGCTAAAACACTGGCTCTTCGCACGAGTTCATTTTTTAAAAAAGTAAAACATTATTCTTGATATAATAGCTGAACTGTAAGGAAAGTAAAACTGCGTGCACGATATTGTATTCAAAAATGTAAAATGTTTTTTATAGATAAATGCTATAATTGAAAATAACTGTTTAAAAGAACTGTAATTTTAAACCTCACAGAATTAGCATTTAGAATTAATGGTAAGTAAAGAAAAAAATATATAAAATTCCGATGAATAATAAATGTGTTACTTTTTAATATTTAAAGCAGAAATACTTCAAAATGGTTTAACCCGGGAGCAAGCGCGCACTCGATGCTAACGCTAATGGTAGTGCGGGGGGACTCAGTCACCCCAATCATTTGCTCATAATTATTTTTACTGCACTCGATACAAATCGGAATTCCAGTGAATAATTTAATTAAGAGAAAATATACTTACCGCCTTTCAAGGACTATTTAATTTTTATTGGATGATTTGAGAAAAAATCCAATAAAACTGAACTAAAATGATTCAAAAGTGCAAGACCTTAGGACGCAAATCAGAGACACTTTTCACTAATATTACAGAAATGTTATTTGCTGGCAAAGCTGTCATATTTTGTTCAAGAAACGGAACTAATGTAAAACTAACCATACCAGTAAGTTTGAAGGTCAATCAAATGATCAGCAAATGTATTATGCTGTCTGACTGAAAAGTGAATCATGTCTACCTTTTCTTTCTACAACTAATGTACAGTATTTCAATAATAATTACAGTGATGAATTGTTTATCTTCTTAGAATTTTTCTCAGGGTCAGGATTTCGTATTTTCTTTTAACAAGTAATATTTTATGTTAAAACATAATAAAAAAATCTCTCATTGAGGAAATACACCAAATTAAACAAAGTGTTTTTTTTTCTTTTTTAATTTGGTTTTGGGATCAAAGATAGCTATTTGATGAAGGAAAAACGCCAGATGATAAACATACATTACATCAATGTTGTTGAGTATTTTTTTATTATGGAAGAAAGTATTTTGTTTTACTTCTTTCCGGTTATTTTTTTTAAATCTTTAAATTTTCGATATGCTCGCCCCCCCCTTGTAGGGTTATCGCGCCCCACACTTTGAGAAACACTGCATTAGGTGCTTGAAAAATACCATGAGGTATTGACATAATGACATGAGGAGATGCCTTTGGAAGACCGCTAAGCGATTCTGTAGCTAACAAAATTTCAATTAATTAAAGTAATTTATCATATAGTGATTATACTGAGTAACGGATTGTTTAAAACAATAATTTATTTTTAAAACAGCTTTGTAATAATTAGATTGACTTAAGTTTTCTAGTGGATAGATTTAATACCCCCCAAAAAAGATGTAAACAGCTCATAACTGATTGCGAGATTTTCCGAGCAAATGAATAATGGAAAAAATTAGAAATGTAAAACTTTTTTAACATTGGAAAATCGAGCAATTCGATTCACAAATGATAGATTAAAAAAGAAAACATAAATCAATTATTTCAGTTATAGTTTTCTTTCGTTTATAAAATAAATCATTCATTTTAGAAGTTTCATAAAATTAACAATTATGTATATTTGCGCTTAAAAAATTAACACACCGTTTAAATATTTAGAAAATTAAGTTTTAATTTTTATAAGAACTAGTGTTTTTAAAAGTTTATTCAGCAGACTATCTTTTTGTGAATGCTTTATTTTCTAATTTTAAGAACAAAAATAAACTAGTAATAAAAATCAATATTTTATGTATAGTACTAAAAGGGGGGGGGACTATAATGAGCAGCAAATATATGTTCATATGGTAATACCCTACACATATTTCTTTTCACATAAAAAAGTTAAATAAAAATTTTACTGCTTAGAAATTTTGTCATATATTTAACTAAAATGGATACATTTTGAATTAATTTTAATTCTAAGTTTGATGTGTGTAAAATGTATTGCGCAAAGAAATCACATCATCTATTATATTAAAAATTTAGTCAAGAACTTGACCAGGTTGTAAACGTTTAATGATAGAAAATACCAGACAGTAATTTTTTATAGAAAAAATGGCAAATTTGGATACAGAGAGTTTAAAATAGCGATAATGCCATATTTATTCGAATCTAAACCGCCATTTTTACCGATGTTTATGCTACTAAAAACGGCTGCAGCTAAGAATCAAAGACGGAAAAATTCATCGCAGGGGAAAATTGAACAAGATACTGTCGGATAGAAAAAATACAGGTTCTCGTTTATTTTTAAAAGTTATATATATATGTAAAGCTCCTCTCCTAATTACCAAACCAGCGGTGGGACCGTTGAGCTCTCGACAGATTTAACGTGCATCGCTCCCCTACACGGCGGGTCTACTGCGGTACTAGACCTGAAGTTATGACACGCCAATCACGGGTCTGTTACGTTGACCACTGGGCTACTTTGGACACTTTTTACTTTGTAAATATATCATATGTCAATAACATATTTTACTCTATTCTTAATTTGTTTTGTTTTTTTTTTGACAAAAATGTGCTTCGAATTTGGGTGCGGCTTAGAAACTAAGCATAATTAATTGAAAAAATAAGTTTCTGCGAATTAAGGTATCCGACTACTTGCGACAACTTTTTTTTGAAAAAAAGGAAATATGGAGATCTTTTTGTGATTTTTATATTTATATAGTATATTTTAAAGAAAAAATCCTAAAATTGGTAAAAGAAAAAAAATTATTATTATTAAAATGGGAAAAAACTAGTAAAAATGTACGAAAAATTACATAAACGGGGCCCGCTCTCTACAAAGATTTTATGAACAAATTCTCAATTTTTCAATTTTGATGTGTTACTTTGTTATTTCTGTTTGAAGTGATCTTCACGATAAGAAATATTTTAATTTTTACAAAAACTAGAGCACTTTATCTAAGTCATTATACGAAATTGCTTAAAAAAACATTGACTATATTCACATAAAGAGCTGCAAATTTTGAAATAAAACAGTTATTGATAAATCTGAAGATCCAAACACTTCTACTGTTATGCAGAACATAAGCAAAACATTTCAGCTAATTATTTTCAAAACTTTTTGAGCAATCGCGGTCCCCGTTTGAGTTTTTCGAAAAAAACACGTTTCGCGTAAAACGCATTTCAAAGTTTGACATCTTGGCAGTTATGGCATTTGCTTTTACTAAAACGCTTGTAGTTTTTGTTCTAGTGGAGGGAAAATAAAGTACTTGGTATTGTTATTAAGTTAATAAAATGGTCTATAAAATAAAATCATAAAAAATTTTGCCAATTTTTGAAAAAAATCATGGTTTTAGGGTAGTCGGATACCTTAAATTAGAAAACAAGATTTGGTTGATAATTGTTCCAATGTCTTATGGTAAAAAAAGTCTTACATCAAACATAAAATCTATTCGATGGGGAAAAAATTCTTTTTTATTTAAAAGAAAATAATAATATGTATTAAACAATTAGATTAAAATTTTAACTTATGAGCTTCAAGGAGTAGTAATTTGTGTTCTTTAGTTAACTGACAACTTTTGGTCCAGTACAAAATAAGTATACTTTCAATTCTGCATTCAGTCGCTTCACAGAATAGAGAGAATCTATAGACATTTCTACTATAACAAATAAAAGAAAGAAATGTAAGCAATATAATTATAAGTTATCTTTATAAATGAAGTTTTTTTAAGCACGCATGCAGAAAATATTTAAAACATTCCTAAATAGGAAAGTTCATTCAATTTGACATGTTAAATCTCTGCACATCATAAATCTTTTCCATTGTCCACTATTTGTTACAATTTGCAAGTTATCGTAATTTCAGCTGGCGACTATATTTCAGAAAGATATCGCCACACAAAAATAAGTATTCGTAGACAAGAATAAATTCGCCTTTCAAACCGTGGAGGCGCCATCTGTTTGAGATAGTCCGAACTACACCAAAACTAATACAGAGAGAGAGAATGAACTTAAAATTTAAACAAAGTTAATGAATAAAAGCATAAAACATAATTCTGGCTACTCCAGTCAAAAGAAGGAAGCATGCTTTGTTATATACTATTTAATACTACTCGAAAAAATAAATTTTTTTGTGTTAAAATGTGTTTCGCATTTGTTATATACTATTTAATACTACTCGAAAAAATAAAAAAAATTTGTTTTAAAATACGTTTCGCGTTTTCACCTCTTATACTTTAACATAGAAAATTCAAATTTCATTTTGCAATAATGCTGAAAACTGCGTATTTTTTTTAAAAATCCAAATTCAAAGAAGACTATCCCTTAAACAATCATTTTCTTTATATCCCTAAAAACTTTTATTAATATTGGAACTTTTTCCTGCCTACAAATGTGCTTCACGTTTGATCCGTTTTCTTTAACATTGACCGAAAACAGTTTAAAATTAAAAATTAAGACAAAATTCGTCTACTTTCGCATTCTACTATAAGTAATATGATTAATTAGATGCGATAAAAAATGTGCTTTTTCAATTCCTACTATTGGGGTTCATATTCTCTATTTATTTATTTATCTTGGTGGAAATTTCAATCGTTAATAAAATACATTTTGAAACACTCAATTGAGCTGAAATTATACATACACGATTATTTTGGATGACAATACAATAATTTAACTATAATTAATAAAAATTAATTGAATAAACTAATTATTTAAAGAATTACAAATACAGCCACGTTGGTATCATTTTTGGCGACTTGTGTCAAAACTTGAAAAGGATTTTCTCACGTTTTAAAGCTTTAGTTTGAACTGAAATTTTCTATGCACGATTGTTTTGGATGACAATGCGATGCTTTAATGATAATTAATAAAAACTAATTACCTCTTAATGTTGTGATTCTGTCCTATGTATATACATATTTATATTAATTGTAACTATTTAATAAAAAGCAGCTAAAATAAAAATTTTCTTTGTTGATCTAAGTAGGAATTGACTTATTTTTTTTCTATCTATTACTTGTTTTGGAACATTTTGGGCGAAAGAATTACCGCTTAAGGGGCTAACAACATAGGAACTCGATGCCCAGTGAGTGAGTGCTTATGAAAAAATGAGGGTTATGGCTGACGGATCTCCTATTTTTGACACTATGTCAAGTGACGAGGATGACATCTGAGCTGGCACCAACTCTTCAAAATCCCACACCAATGGGAGTTTTTTGGACTTTGACAGATTTAACGCGTCCAACAATTTTACACAGCGAAATTTCAGAGACACTAGGGCTCGAACCCATAACATTCCGGGAACGAGTTTGTGATTATAACTAATAAATTACCGTGGCCATCTTATAGCTCAATTGTTCTGGTATGAAAGTTTGGTGATATTATATTTGTGTGTGTGTGTTTGTAAGTGTGAGTTCAACTTAGAGAATTTGATTCAATAAAAGAGCGTTGATGGGAATGTCGATGTTTATTACACTCTAAATCTAAAACCCACTTCGAAGTCCTTATCTGGCGGGGAGTAGGATCAAAGTTAATTGAGGCTGAGTGTTAAGCTACACGAGGGCTTTTGGCGATGGACTTCGTAATTTTGAACCATGGTCAAGTGACGTGGACGACACTTGAGCTGGCACCCCTCTCCTAACAACCACACCAATGGCAGGACGTTTGAACTCTCGATAGATTTAGCGTGCATCGCTTTCCTATACGGCGGGTCTTTAGTGGTACTGGGCTAGAACTCATGACATACCAGCCACGATTCAATGCATTGACCACTAGGCTACCGAGGACCCAGTTAATTGTGGCAGTGCGAAAGGGCGTATTCAATTAAAGAGTTTGAGTCCAAGTGCACGTGAGTGAGAGAATATTAACGTTACCCTATTCAGCTACAGGAGGGCTTTTGGAGACGGATCTCATAATTGTGACCATTGTCAAGTGACGAGAACGATACCTGAGCTGGCACACAGTATCCTAACTTCCATGCCACGCCAACGGGAGGACAGAAAGATTTAACGTACATTTTCAATGCCACTGGACTTGAATTCATGGCACACTGGCCACGTGTCCGCTACCAAAGCTAGAGAATATCACTGAAGACCCACCACGTGTGTAGGGAGAGAAGCCTGAAGCACGTTACATCTATCGAGGTTCAATGTCCTCCTGTCGGTCTCGTCACTTCACCGCGGTTCCAAATTACAAGGTCCTTGGCTATCAAATCTTGTGTTGCTTATCAGCGCGTCGTTAATGAAACCTTTCTCACACACCGTGGCCAAAAGGCGTGGAGAGAAAACTCAGAAAAACACATTTTAGCTCAGGTATTATTTTAAATTACTGGCTCAAAATTGGTAATTATTTGGCGATATTTCCTGTGTGCCTTCCACTGCGAGTGGATTGAAATCAAAATAAAGTAATTTAAAAAATATATATAACGCTTCCCATTTCTATGAGATAGATTGTGTCGAAAACAATTGATCCCACGCAGAATAAATTTTATCATAATGTAATAAGTTCCATCTTTCCAATCAAGTTATGTAAAACTAAAACCGGCTTTTAGCCAATCAAGCAAGTGAAAGAAGTTTATGAGATCTGCTTCAATGTATAAAAACGGCTTCTAAATTCGATTTGTTTTAAACCCTAATTTTTCTTTGCAGTGTTTAGTGCTTTTTTAATCCGTTTAGAACAATGTTTTTCATAGTTGTGGCAGTTTCTTTACTTTCAGCTGTATTCGGTCAGCAAACTGAGGGAGGTGTCAATGTGATATTTGCGAGGCCATCTAGTTCGAACACTTCAGGCGAGGTAAGATTTCAACTATTACCATCCCCTCTCTTGCCTATAGCAAAATTAGTGATTCATAATGATGCTACTTTTTCTTTGGGCTAACTTTCTACAAGTATTGTAGCGTATCAATAAAGATTTATATAAAAACCACTGTTATTGCAGAATTATGAAAATGCGCATTTAGTTTTTGTGACGGAGTTGAATCGTGGCATTTATTCAAGCACGCCTGTTTCCGGATCTAGAAACGAGGTATGAATCTCAATTTTTACCTTCTTCTATACTATCAACCTAATACGATTCGCAACGCTACTTTCTTGAATTCTGCTATTAATTCGGTGTATGAATATGCAAGCTTACAAAACATTAAATTCTGTAAAGTAGTGCTGCATAAGTACTAGATGCCTGCAAAAAAAGAAACATTCTTAACTTCCTGCAATAGCCTCTTGGTTTTTAATGTTCTATTTCGGTAATTAGCGTAGATTTACACTAGCTATGGTATTGTAATTTCATTGCGTACTTCACTTAAATGTTTGTTTGTTTTTCTTAAAGAAACTCCCTTATGTAGTTTCATGGGATTGCGTTCTAGTAATATTCATGTGTATCTTTACTAGAGGTCTATTTCGATCTTTTCTATGACACGGGAAGAGTGGTCACAGAAGTCGGCTTTACTGTAAGCAGTCGCCTATGTTCAAAGCAAATTAGCTAACAGCTACGAGTACATTGTCATATAATTCGCATGCCAGACTTTTAATTTCCTGTGAAATCTGCAAACTCCTCCACTTGCATATAACATTTTTCTACTTGCAGGTACACACGGAGATGAAACGCTTTCAATGCCAGACGTATAATCAGTGTGCTTGGCAAACTTATGAGTGGGAAGGACAAACTCGTGTTATGGGGAGACTCACATCAGTGTGTGAGTATAACATTCGTTTTTCTAGAATCTGGTATTTCATATTTATGTATCTAACCAATTGTAACTTTCATTCTGTTGCAGGTGCGATTGCCCCCTCGACAAGATATGCACGTATCATAGAGATAATATAAATCTGGAAATGTTTGAATTCCTCTGTTATCCCTTAACGCCAATGACTACACCCAACTCGACTGGTGAAGTTTAGATACAAGATTATTTTAATTTTACTATGTTTTTGTGTGTACTTTTAGACAATAAAATAGCTTTTAACTTATTGAATGTCTTGTTTGTATTCAAAGTTAAAAACACAGGGATATGAAGTTTTACTTGCATTTTTTGTTATGTGGGAGTTTTCTGTAATTCATAGTGGGAAGAAAAGCCTCTTGTAAATTATTTGTTCCACTGGTAGCTAATGCATAGTTAATAATTTTTGAATTCATCTGTCTAGTCTGTTGACCGGTTTCTTTAATAACGTGCTAAATTATCTTTTATGACTTGCTAACAAGGGAGTTAGTAAGTGCACTCACTGTATTAAATCGGCCTTGCGGTCATCACAGCGAAGTATTTATTCCGTGTTAATGTTTCTAAACGAACGTTCCCCTTGTGATACTCGCCGACTAGATTTTGATTATTGTGCTATCGCCAAGTTTTATAAAGCGCTTTTGATTCTGGAACCTATATGGATTCTTATGCGGAGATTGTTACAAGTTTTGCAGACTAGCGAAGAAATAATACATTAGATGGTATAATGAATTTAAATTTATCCTTTTCCAAATTGTGTGATAACAACTTGAAGAGTCATCTTGAAAGTTGTGAACCTTGGTTTTGAATATGTTGTATGGTTGCCAGTTCAGCCCATGTGCTTTGTTTTATGTTTCTCTGCAGGCTGTCGTTCTAAGCCTTACCGATCATTGATATGATAAATACGAACCTTGGTTATGCGAACTGTTAATTGCGATCTTTGAGAGTAACCTGCTCTTACTATCATTGAGAAGGTATTGTCTTTCAAAATGTAATGAGCTCTCCAGTCCAGCTGATCAACATAGAACCTCCGCGTTCTTTCACGACTGGACTGACAACCAACTTCTGAAGAAGCATGGCTCATTTTCTCTTTAGAGACGCTAGGTTTGCCCTTCTGCTAATGTGGAGATCCATTCTTTATGCCCCCTAGGGCTTTGATCTAAAGCTAGGATTGGATTTCCATGGAAGATTCCCGAATAGAGGTTTTTTAGGGTGGGGGGAACTAGGGATTCTGGATCTTATCAAACGGGTGACTTTGGAAACAGTCTACTGTATCCCACAGACTTGTTTAAAGATCCATACGCATAGGGGATGGGGACATTTCGAGCTAGAATCCAAATTTCTGCTCAGTTTTAGAACGGAGCTTATTGCTATCGGAAGAGTTTGCGGTTCTAGTGTAAAACAGAAGTTCGTTTTCAAGATGTTTGGATTCTGACTGTCAGCCTTGCTTGAATACTGAATCTCTTCAATTGCACATCCTTTGGGAACCAGACCAGCCATGAGTTTCTTTTTCGGATTTCTTCTAATGATAGTGTACATGATCAATGGGTATCGCTGCATGTAGGGATTGGTGGTAATTAAAAAGCAAATTTTTGGTCTAGACGGAGGAGGTGAACCCTGTTGGACCTCTTGCGTTTAGCCAATTATTCTCCCTTAAGATTACACAATCAAGTTGGAAGAACTCCTAGTCAACCTTGGTACACCATAAGAAATGTAGGAGGTTCACTCGGTCTGACTCTTGGGAAATACCAAACTGCTTTCTCGCGCTTTGTGAGCGGCCACTTAAATGATCTCGCGTTCCGTCGGTGTCGGAAGATATTCCCTAAATGCCGCAGGTCAGGGACGTCTGGAGACTGAGGCCGTAGAATCTTAGGGGAGGGAGGGTACTTTTGAGCATATCGTTCTTCTCTAAAAGTAGAAGTTGCATGCATTGTCAAATACTCGTACAAACTATAATTTGAAACAAATCGGCACATGACTCGCAACCCGGCTTGACCGCATGTCGACTAAATGAGTTGAAGGATTGTTTATTGCATTATGCTTAAGTTAAAACGTTAAAGATCATCACATAATAGCCTTGCTACTTTTGATATTGACATGGGTGTTGGAAATTCACTTTCAGTCGGAAAATATGTGCGGTTATCGATCATAAAAAAATACTAGGATCATGATATTAAGACTGACTCCAGAACGAAAAGACGACCCGGGCCCTGATGGCCTATGCCGTAAGACCCTCTTCTGTTTTTAGAATTTTTTCTTTTCATGGAAAATTTCTAGACTTGCTAAATATTCTGGGATTATAGCAACAATAAACCCTTAATACATTTTTATAAAAAAAAATATACTAAATTAATAAAAAATCTATGGATAATTTGTACCCTCAAAATTATAACCATTCTTTTTTCATTACGATCTCTATATTCCAGTTGGCGTATGTTCAGGTTTTAGATTTCGTGGGCATCTATTCAAAGTAACTAATATGGTTGTGTGATAGTACACAAGCACCTAACAAAACTCGAAGAAAATATATTCTTCGTTAGATTTCATACGCTTGAAAACGGTAAATAACTACCAGTAACAATCTGCGACGGGAGATGAATAAATTCATTGATCTAATTTTTAATCTTCCAAACTCCTCATTGGAGTTTGACCTACAGATTTAAGAATTTTATTGGCCCCAAGACAGGGGTGGGTAAGCATGCCACAGTGTAGCATAGCTGAATGGACTAAATTCATATGAAGTCGGTAACATAAGGGGAACCACGTGTTTTTAAACAATCAGTTAAACTCATGTGACGTCATAGTCACGACAAATGTAATCTATTTTCAGCCAATCGGGTCATACACTTCGTTGTGTCACCCATCCGATATAGTAGTTTGCGACATTTGGTGCTGTATCATTGGGCCTGGGTTCCATTCCCGGAGAAGACATGGATGTTTGTAAATGTATAGTGCCTTTACGGCATGGAGTATTTTAAATAGCCATCGAGCCGCAAGTCCTCTCGTGAGGTTGGAAAGGGAACAAAGGTGGAACACATCTGACCACCCCCATTGTTTTCTCCCTCAAAATTGGGGTTACACCGAGCTAAATTCTTCTGTTACCTGTATGGTGCTCAAAGCTACGGCTAACGACAGGCATACATCTAGCCGTTTGCCATGATGAATTTCTTGGGCTTTGATCTGGCTTTTGCGGATGAGGTGGCATTATTAAATCGTTGTTGCAAAATTGCACTTCGTTGTTGCAAAATTTCTTTTTATAGAAACTTTTTTTAAAAAAGTAATATGTCACTTTATTTAAATATATATAAATAAAACAATTTTTTTTTATTAAATTAAATTTTTTTTTTGCTGAAGGTTCTTTTTATAACAGCTGAGAAACTTTACCAAATTATGAAACTTGACATTTTATCTATGTTTTACAAATATAATAAAAAGTATGCAAGTTAGTTTAAAGTCAGTTTTGAATTTAAAGTAGAACATATGTTGGCATTTATCATATCACAGTCATAAATTTAGTCCGTTTAGTTTATATCGATTTTTTTATTGAAATAGTGGTCTCAGCCAAAATCCCGCATCTAAATTTATTTTAAACTGGCTGGTATACCCGTTCTTCACACGGGTGAGTTGAAAAATTAATACAGATTAAAGGACAAAGCAGTTTTGGTGCTAGTTTTATTTCAGGCGTAATAGCGCCAAATTGTTGTTTATGTTCGCCAAATAAGCGATAACATTACAATATGGTTACCTTGATATTTTAAACGCCTGTCGATGTGGTTGACTTGGGGATAACGTTTATTAGAAATAACATTCATTGGTTTTTCCCGCAACAACCCTATTAATTTCAGACAATTTTAATTGATTTCTTTTAAAATTTAACCATTTTCAGTGTGATTGTTCTATTGTTTCCGTTTAATTTTGTGCTGTTTTCGAATATGAATATTTCTAATATGAGTGAGTACTAGAATATTTTGTTCTTAAAAGAATACGTGGTGTATACTTTTAATTATCCCTATAAATCGTTTATTTTCAATTTTATATTTTAAAAAGACTTTTTTACGTTCTTCGTTCGTTGAGTTGAAGGAACATGCAGTGCAAGTTTTATATTGCAAGCTTTCAGTACTTTTTAAGTGATATTAATTAATTTCAATATATATATATATATATATTATGTAACAATTTTTTATTAATAATGTAATATAAAAATGTAATCATTAATACATGCAATAATCACATAATCTTCGTTACTTATAAGTTTCTTTTAGTATTTGCAAATATTATTTAGACTTAAGACTAATGCCATAAACAATCCTTCAACTCATTTAGTCGACATGGGGTCGAGCCGGGTTGCGAGTCATGTGCCGATTTGTTTCAAATTACAGTTTGTACTAGTATTTGACAATGCATGCAACTTCTACTTTTTTAGATGAACAATATGCACAAAAGTACCCTCCCTCCGAAAAGACCAACCAGCGAGAATTCCGATTCAATGTTTTAGCTGTTTTCTGTGTGCTCGTCATGATTAAATTGGAGAAGGGAATGATGGTATTTGTGACTTTAGTAAATAGAGTCGAAACAGAAATGACTTTCAAGCATTTTTAATGAATATGTCTTTTAGAACTAAAAACAACTGCGTTTCATGGAGTCGTAATTAGTTTTCCAGTGGTTTAAACTACCTATTCTAAATTACCCGAATATCCCACAATGTTATCCATTTATCATTTTTCTTAAAAACAAATTTTTTATAATAACAAAGTAAATATTATTTCTTTTAACAAATGATAAATCCTCCCAAGCATTCATAGTAAATAACCATGAAAATTTTGGATACATTTTATCAAAAAACAGTTCAGTTATTTTTAGAATGTATAAACGGTATTCCATAATACCTGACTCTGTTCTATGTTTGAATAAATACACGTGTATTACTTTTAGATTAGCTTACTTTATTTAATAGTTTTAAAATGCTGTGAAATGTTTTCTAGCTTGAAAATTTTGACGACCAATATTACTTTAGTTTTTAATTCCTCATAAAGTCAATGACTTTTTAAAATCCTCTTTTAAAGAAATTATTTCTTAAACTACACGCAATTGATCTTGCTGGGTGTACACATTAATATGGAATTTTAAATATATTACATAACTTGTATATTCTTAACTTGTTATAGATTTCTGTATCTTCTGAGATCTTTGTTGAAAATTGAATAGTGTTGGAAACAATGCATTTTTGTAACAGAACTTTAACAACAAATGAAGTTTCATCACTTGTTTCTAAAACTTAATGCGATTTGGTGAGTTTTTTGCTTAATTTATCGTTTTAAAAGCGTTTTTGGTTATTTACTGATTTTCCCATTTGGAAAATATTGTCTGAAAATGCCTTTCAAGTTGAAAGCCTGGCTGAAAGCCAAATTGTGAGTATACTTCCCTTTTAAGTACAGCTCACTTTTCGTATCGGATGCTAATCATAGACTCAAATAAAATACTCGATTAAAATCCCAACTAATAAAAATCACGAGAAAATTAATAAGAATTGAGCATTACAATGCACTATAGTTTACATAAAAAGACTGTGTACATCGGCCGTCGAGAAGAAAAAAATATTGCAACCAATTAAAATTTAATCTTTTCGCGTTTATTTCATAGATGGACACTAAAAGCGAGTAAAAAAATCAAGATTTTGCATATACATTGCTTGTTTTTTTTAATCAATTGTGTTTTTTTTTCATTCCGTTTCAACATATTTAAGTCAATAGGCGTATTTAAAATAACAAATTTCTATCGACGTTAAGTTTCCTGTAGTATGTTACACGTTATTGGTTCGAGATTAATTTATACCACAACTCAGTTGGATTAAAAGAATCAGGACGAAATGTCTATTATAGTTAATTCTGATCTGTTTGTTCTGTGACATCATCAAGAAATATATAAACGTACAATTCGTAAATAATGTTCCTTAAACCATTTTTCCCTGTTTCAGGTTATTCAAAGTACATGAAAATTTAAATACATACGCCCATCCGGTATAGTGGATAGTGACGATGACTGTTGTACCATAAGTTTTGGGTTCAAATCCTAGAGAAAGCATAAGTGCTCTTGAATATATAGGGCCCTTGCGGCATGGGGGTACTCTAAATAGTTGTCGAGGCTCTAAGTCCTCTCGTGAGGTTAGTGTAAGGAGAAGACAAGTGGGACCCTTCTGAGAAACTTCAGGGTTTTCTCCCTCCAAATTGGGTTGTAACCGAACCAAATGATACGGATACCTGTATGGTTCTCAAAGCTACGGCTAACGAACGGCGTGCTTCTAGCATTTTGCCACGATGAATTTCGTAGGCCTCGATTTAACATCATCGGAAGCCAGGTAGCATTAAAAACAATGAGAACGAAAAATGTAGCATTAAAAACAATGAGAACGAAAAATGAAACCCTTCATTCGATCTTCAATGAACCTGGAGTTAACAGTTATATTTATCTTGCGCTATAAAGCTGCACAAGGGCTAATCGTGACAAATCACGTCATGTTGCAATCTGGTCATTTGATAAGGATAACACCTAAACTGCCCCCTTCTATTAATTTAAAAAGAAGGACCTTTGAGTCCTCTAAACCCCACCAAGACGTCCTCTACACGGCGGGTCTTCAGCAGTACAATGCTCGAAATGATACGCTAGCCACGAGTCCGTGACCATGACCACTAGATTACCGCAGCCACTCCTAAAAATAAGAAAGAAAATAACGAATAGAAATATTATTACATCTTTCAAAATACTCTACAAAATGGAAAAGAAATTAAAAGCTGTGCCGATGTAATTATATCTAGCATTTTAAATTTAACAAATGAAATACATTTATGCAAGAGATGATCTCGTAGAAATGACAGCGACAAAGTACCGTTTTATCCATACAAAACTCTGACAAAAACAACTTATTTATTTTCAGGGGTTTTCGTCGTTCATCCATTCCCTACGAGGAATTCGAGGATGAACCTGGAGCCACTTCTGAGCAAGTCAAAGTGGAGCCCAAGATTACTGTAAGTAAATTCTTCAGAATTTTTTTATCAGATTTCAATTCGTAAGATTTCAATTTTCAAGGAGTTATAATTAAGCACTTATTGAAGAGTATTTCACGAATACCAATCGTGTTGTATCAAAATCCAGGGCTTCGAACAGGATTTGAACCGAAAACCGGAAAATACCGTTATTTTGATCGGAATAAAAACCGGAACTGAACCGAAAAAATATCTGTTTATTTCGGTTCGATATATAATCAGTTATTTTTTGTTACTGTAACCAACTTATCAATAATTTCTAATTTAACATCAACCATATAATTGTCATCATTATATGTATACTGCTTCTCGATTTCTAGTTTTCATGTTCACTTGCACATTTTATGATTCAATTTGGCGTGAAACTACTTGTACAGGCAGATTTAATTCAGTTGAATGAACTAGAAGCAAAGA